>PVKH010003306.1:0-25206 GCA_004027955.1 Chaetophractus vellerosus
GGAACAAAGGAATCCAGAAGCCTGAACCCTGGAGACGTCGGCAGCCATCTTGCTCCAGGGCATGGACTCTGGTATGGGAAGAAATTTATGCTTTGTGGCCTGATAACTGTAAGCTTCTACCCCAAATAAATACCCTTTATAAAGACCGACCAATCTTTGGTATATTTCAAAAGGCACGCCTGTGGCTGACCAAAACACTAGTTTATCTGAGGAAACAAAAAGTTTAAAGTACAAGAAACTATTTTGGTAAAACAGACTTTCTGTTTTGTATACTGATTATTTAGGAGAAAATCTTTTTGTAAATTTTTACTAGAACAAACTAATGACTTAAGAAACTTTGAGAAAGAACAATGTTTTAACTATGTATCAGTATACTATTTGATACTGAAGCTTTTAAAACTTTATAGATAGATCCATCAATTCTTACTTAACTTTGACCATAAAAATTTCTTTACTGAACACCTTTTGCACTTTTTGTATTTATTCATGTTTTGTCCCACATTTTACTCTTTTTTAATAACCAGTCATTTTATCTTAGGACAAAGTTATTTTCTTTTTCCTTAATAATAAAAATATATTTTATATACCTTCTATACTTAAGTTACCAAAATCATTTCAGAAACTGTTTCCAAAAAAAACCTTTTACAACATATAGATACCATTAACACTAAACAAACTTGTCAGAATAATGATATAATTTGGTTATAACTATTTTTATTATTTTAAATTAATATCCATATTTAATTATTAATATAAGCAGTTATTCAGTTTTTGGCCATTTTAATAGAGCTCTTTTAACAATTTTCATTTATCAATTTAACATTACCATCTGTGGGTATCAAAACATACACTGACAATGAACAAACAGACAAACACAAAACAAGTTACAACACATCAATAGAAACGTACATTTTTTATTTAACTGCTTTTGTGAATTTTTTGGAAATTGTGTTGCCAAGTTTTCCAATTCTTTTAGTGGCTTAATTCTATTAGCCCTCATCAGCCTACAGCCTTATCATTATGTAGGCAGTAGGAGGATTGCAGAGTTGCTGCCAGAATGTTTTCCTTATCTTAGGTAACTCTTTGGCAGAATAATGATGCCTCTGTAACTAATGCTAGATGTTTCCAATATTTTTTTTTGAGACCAAAGGTTTTATTGAAATCCCTCAATGCATCTCCTACTCTTGCCCACCTCTTTTCATCAATAGTTCCTTCCTGTGGGAACCAAGGACAAACCGTTTTTTTAAAAAATCAAAGAATTTAAAAAGATCTTTTTTCTTAACTCTAGTTCCTCATGCCTTGAGCGATTGTTTTACCTGACTAATACATAACTCATGTTCAGAAACTACTTGTCCCATGATGGGGGAGGGGGCTTACCTTTTTCTGTTCCATTTTCCTTTCGCCAGCGCTAGTCAGTCGGGTGCATCCCAAGGGCAAGTCCCCTCACGGTGTCCCTTTGTGGTGATCCTGGATGCGGTGATTACGAGTACTCTTTCTTTGAGTGCGGCATTCTTTTCCGCACATAGCAGAGAAGGCCCCACGTTGGGTGCCAGTTGTCCTGTCCAGCGGGACAGTCAACAGGGGCCTCCGAACCTGTGGGAAAAGAATGGTATGGGACAAGGAGACACAAAGAACGACAGCAAGACAGGAAATCTGATCAAGCTGCAAAAGTTTATTGGTGAGGTACAAGCATATATGCTCAAAAGGAGGAGGGGGTGGCTAGCAAGGAAGGGTGGCTGTTTTGTATTGGTAGCTGCTGTTGCTAGGGTAGGGGATAGATTTGCTGATTGGCATTTCCAGTTCTCCGAGAAGTCAGTGGAACGTGACTCTGGCTGTTTATTATTAACTTGGGCAGCCATGCTGCGTGTCACCACTGCTTGCTGACAATGAGTACTGTGTGCATTTCTTTAATTGTCCCCAACAACACACCACAACAGGACGCACCCTCCAACACACTGCCTAGGTCCCCCCAGTTACGTACCCCTGAATGCCCCCCAACCCACATTCCCAAGCTGCAACAACACCCCTCCATACTGTGACAAGAGTACTCCCATCTCTTCAGTCACAACCCCTCACTCACAAGTCCCAAGCATTCATCATGTCCCCCATGCAACCATCCAAAGCATCCTTGGGTCTCCAACGGGCCCCTCCCAGTCCTCCCAGACAAAAACCTTGCTCCACAAAACCCAACAATATCATGATCCACCTGTCCCATCCCCCCAACATGCATGCACACTCCATCACCTCACCATGCACACTCCATCACCTCACCACAGATTACGTCCCAATGGATGGTACCCCACAACTTTCTCTTCCCTTTCTCTTTCTTGTAAACCTATCTTTCAGACCTTTGTTCTCAGGGACTGCTCAATTTCCTTAATTCATATCCTTGAGGTCATGTACAGCTCATCCTTCATTGCCTGGCTTATTCACTCAACATCAGGTCTTCAAGATTCACCCATGTTATCCCGTGTGTTAGCACTTTATTCCTTCTTACTGCTGAGTAGTATTCCATTGTATGTATGTACCACATTTTGTTTATCCATTCATCTGTATTTGGGCACCTGGGTTGATTTCAATTCTGGCAATTGTGAATTATGCTGCTATGAACATTGGTGTACATATATCTGTTTGTGTCTTTACTTTCAATTCTTCTGGGTATATACTCAGCAATGTAATCAAAGGATCATATGGAAGATCTATAGGTAGGTTTTTAAGGAACTGCCATTTTGTCCTCCACAGTGGCTGGATGAATCCACAATCCCACCAGCAGTGGATGAGGTTTCCCTTTCCTCCACATCCTCTTGAACATTTTTTGTCTGCAGTTTTTTTAATAGCCACCATTCGGATGAGTGTGAGATGGTGTCTCACTGTAGTTTTGATTTGCATTTCTCTAACAGCTAGAGAAGTCGAGCATTTTTTCATGTGCTTTTTAGCCATTTGCATTTCTTCCTTGGAGAAGTGTCTTTTCAGGTCACTTGCACATTTTTTAAATGGGTTTTTATTCTTATTTTTGAGGGGTAGGATCTTCTTATATAAGCAAGATATTAGCTTCCTATCAGATATATAGTTGGCAAATATTTTCTACCATTGGGTAGGTTGCCTTTTTATTTCCTTGATAACATCCTTTGAGGTGCAAAATATTTCAACTTTGAGGAGATCCCACTTATCTATTTTTTCTTTTCTGCTCATGCTTTGGGTGTGAAGTTCATGAAATCATTTCCTATTACAAGGTCCTGTAGATGCTTCTCTACATTATCCTCCAAGGTTTTTTTGGCCTTGGCTCTTATATTAAGATCTTTGATCCACCTTGAGTCAATTTTCGTATAGGGTGTGAGATGATGTTCCTCTTTTATTGTCTTGCATATGGCTATCCAGTTCTCCAAAAACCACTTGTTGAAGATGCCATTCTGTCCCCACTGAGTGGGCTTGGTAGCCTTGTCAAATATCAGGTGACTGTGTGTGCAAGGATCAATATCAGAACTCTCAATTCTGTTCCACTGGTCAATGTGTCTATCCTTGTGCCAATACCATGCATTTTCAGCACTGTAGCTTTGCAGCATGTTTTGAAATCAGGTAGTGTGGTACCTCCAACTTCATTTTTCATTTTCAATATGTCTTTGGCAATTCAGGGCTTTTCAGCTTTCCAAATAAACTTTGTAGTCAGTTTTTCCAATTCCTTAAACAATACAGTGTTAATTTTTATTGGGATTGCATTAAATCTGTAGATTAGTTTCAGTAGTATAGACATCTTGATGATATTTGTCTTCCTATCCATGAACAGTGGATATTCTTCCATTTATTTAAGTCTTCTTTGATTTCCTTTAACAATGATGTGTAGTTGTCTGCATATAAGTCCTTTACATCTTTAGTTAAATTAATTCCTAGGCATTTGATTATTTTTGTTACTTTTGTAAAGGGTATTTTTTCTTGATTTCCTCCTCAGATTGCTCATTGTTGATGTACAGAAATGCTACTGATTTTTCAGCATTGATCTTATAGCCTGTAATGTCCCTGAACTCCTTTATAAGTTTTAGCAGCTTTGTAGTAGATTTCTCAGGGCTTTCTAAGTATAGGATCATGTTCTCTGCAAATAATGAAATTTTTACTTCTTCCTTTCCAATTTGGATACATTTTATATCTTTTTCCTCCCTCAGTGCTCAAGCAAATACTTCGAGGACAATGTTAAATAAGAGTGTTGTCAGTGGACATCCTTGTCTTGTTCCTGGTCTCAGAGGGAAGGCTCTTAAGATTTCCCAAATGAAGATGATGTTAATTTGGGTGTTTCATATATACCTTTTAACATGTTCAGAAAGTTTCCTTCTATTCCTATCTTTTGCAGTGTTTTTATCAGGAAAAGGTGCTGTATTTTGGGAATACTTTTTCTGCATCTACAGAGATAACCATTTGATTTTTTTCTTTCAATCTGTTTATGTGATGCATTATATTGTTTGATTTCCTTATGTTGAACCATCCTTGCATACCTGGGATAAAACCCAATTGGTCATGGTGTATAAGGCTTTTGATATGTTGTTGAAGGTGATTAGCAAGGATTTTGTTGAGGATTTTAGCATCAAGGTTCATTAGAGAGATTCGTTTGTAATTTTCCCTTCTTGTGCTATCTTTATTTGGTTTTGGTATTAGGGTAATGTTGGCATAACAGAATGAGGTAGGGAATGTTCCTTCTATTTATAATTTTTGGTAGAGGTTACGCAGTATTGGTGTTATTTCTTTCTAGAATGCTTGGTAGAATTCAGCTGTGAAGCTGTCTGTTCCTGGGCTCTTTTTAGTTAAGAGGTTTTTGATGACTGAGTATATCTCTTTAATCTTAATGGACTATTGAGTTCATTGAATTGTTCTTTCATCAGTGTAGGCTCCTTGTGAGTTTCTAGGAATTTGTCCATTTCCTCCAAATTGTCATTCTTCTTAGTATATAATTTTTCAAAGTATCCTCTTATGATGTACTTTATTTTGGTGGGGTCAGTAATGATATCCCTTTCTTCATTCCTTATTTTGTGTATTTGCATCTGCTCTCTCTTTTTCTTTGCTAGTCTGGCTAAGGGTGTGTCAATTTTATTGATCTTCTCAAAGAATGAGCTTTTGGTTTTGTCTATTTTTTCTAGAGCTTTCTGTTTTTCTATTTCATTTAGCTCTGCTTTGATCTTTTTTATTTCTTTCTTTCTGCTTCCTTTAGGGATAGTTTGTTTTTGTTTTTCAATCTTTTGAGGTGTGCAGTTAATACTTCAATTTTTGCTCTTTCTTCTTTTTTTATATATGCATTTAGAGCTATAAATTTCCCTCTCAATACTGCTTTGGCTTCATCCCATGGGTTTTGATATGTGGTGTTGTCATTTTCATTCGATTTGATGTAGTTACTGATTTCCTTTGAGATTGCCTCCTTGACCCACTGTTTGTCCAAGAGTGTGTTTTTATTTCCATATCTTCATGCCTAATCTAGATCTCTGGCCCTTAGTGATTTCCAAGTTCATTCCATTGTGGGCAGAGAATTACTTTGTATAATATCAATCATTCTAAATTCATTGAAGGTTGTTCTGTGGACTTGCAATTGGTCTATCTTGGAGTGTGAACCATGTGTGCTTGAGAAGAATGCATATCCCACTGCATTAGGGTGTAGCATTCTGTATATGTCTATTAGGACCAGTTCCTCTAATGTATTATTCAGGTTCTTTGTTTCCTTACTGATTCTCTGTCTAGATGTTCTGTCTAATGGTGATAATGGTGTATGAAACTCCCCCACTATAATTGTAGAGGCTTTTATTTCTCCACTTAGTTTTTTCAGTGTTTGCCTCACATATTTAGAGGCACCCTGATTAGGTGCATAAATGTTTATGATTGTTCTCTCTTCTTGAGAGATTATCTCTTTTACTAATACATAGTGTCCATCTTAGTCTTTTATGATTGTTTTGCATTTAAAGTCTATTTTGTACCATATTAGAATAGCCAATCCTGCCCTTCTTTGGCTATTAGTGGCTTGTAAAATTTTTTTCCAGACATTTACTTTACACCCTCCTTGAATCCTTGAGTTTAAGATAGGTATCTTGTAAACAACATGTAGATGGGTCAAATTTCTATATCCATTCTGACAAACAGTGTCACTTGACTGGTGAGTTTAAATCGTTAACATTCAGTGTTACTACTCTCAATAAATTTCTTATATCTGCCATATTTTCTTTGGGTTTATGCATGTCCTATGTAGTTTTTATTTCACTTCATTTCATTTTTGTTGTTTTTACACTCTCCTCCAACTCTCTCTCTCCTGTTTTTTCCTTTCAAACTTTAGAGCTTCTTTTAGTATTTCTTGAAATGCAAGTTTCTTATTGGCATATTCCCTTAATTTCTGTTTATGTTTTTATTTTGAACTTTCTGTCATTTATGAATGCCAGCTTTGCTGTTTAGAGAATTCGTGGTTGGAAGTTTTTTTCTTTTAGTACCTTGACTATGTCATACCACTGTCTTCTTGCTTCCATGGTTTCAGCTGAGAAGTCAGCACTCAATCTTATTGTGCTTCCCTTGTATGTGATGATTCTATTTTCTCTTGCTGCCTTGAGTATTTTCTCTTCGTCTTGAGCACTGGACATTTTGACAACTATATGTCTTAGTGTTGGCTTGTTCGGATTTATATTGTTTGGTGTGCGCTGTGCTTCCTGGATATGTGCATCCATCTCCCTCATTAGGGTTGGGAACTTTTCAGCATTGTTTCCTTCAAAACTCTTTCTGTTCACTTTCCCTTCTCTTCTCCTTCTGGGATGCCTATAATGTGTATGTTTGTGCATTTTGTGTTATCAGTTAAATCCCTGAGTCCCTGCTGGATTTTTTCTATCTTTTTATCTATATTTTCTACAATATGTTTGATTTCAGATGTACTCTCTTCCACATCACTAATTCTTTCTTCTATGTGTTCAAATCTGCTCTTATGTGAATCCATCGTCTTTTTGTTTTCTTGGATTATGCTATTCATTGGCATCATATCTGTTATCTTTTTACGTATATTTACAATTCTTCAGTATGTGCCCCAGTGTCTTCTTAATATCCTTTATCTCTTCCTTCACTTCATGAAGTTGGTCCATGATATTTGTTTGGACAGCTTTGATTAGAGTTCTATGTTCTGCATCTCTTCCTGGTTTTTGGCTTGTTCTTTGGAATGGTCCATGTCTTCCAGTTTCTCAGTATGCCTTGTAATTTTTTTTTTGCCATCTGTTCATCATTTTATCTTGATGAGTTTATTCAGTTGATTAGCTTCTCTCTCTGCTCTAGAGTTTTATTTAGCTTGTAGTTCTGTGTGTGTGTTAAGTTTTCTCATTGATACTTCCTCCTCTTGTTGTATTTGCTTGCTTTTTTCTATGTTCTCTTGAAGGAAGAAGGTTAGGGCCAGAGCAGTCACAAGGGGTAAGAAAGGAAAAGGATAATAGTACTATTGACAAATGTTATTAGGCCATATCAGACTTAGTAATTTGAATATTTAACTCGTGTAGTCAGTGTAGAGTGATAGCGTGAAAATTGGAGTGCCTACAATGGAATGTGGAATCAAATAGAGTAAAATATATAGAATATTTTATAGGGCCAGAATGATGAGGAGAGAGAAAACTAACAGACAAAAGGTTGAAAGATAAAAGCTAATACAGCCTGTGAAATGGAGCTGAGCTACACATGAAATGGAAAGGAGCCACCCACAAGTGGGGCTAGCCACCTACACAGTGGACCAACTCGGTGCATTGCCACAATGGGGGGAAACAAAAAACAGATATAGAAGAACACAGAAATGAACACAAAGCAAGAGCAAGCAGAATTGTGGGGGATATGTAACAAAAAAATGCTCATACAAAAATAAAGAAAGAAAAGAGAACAGAATAGACAAGTTAGAAGTTAACAATGGTGATGCTGAGAGCAAATGAAAAAAGTTGGAATGTAAGAATCACAATAGAGTCCTGAAGGTAGAAAGATGAAGGAAGGAGAAGAGATAGTGTTGGTAGACACAATCACTATACACAGAGAATGGAAAGTCAAGGATGAAGAAGACCAGCTAAGAAGAAAAAAGCAATCAGCAGCTTATTTAAAGAAAACAATAACATAAAAAGATTAGAGAGTAGAGGTAAGAATCACACAAGCATGCAGTCAAAGGTAAGGAAGGCTGGCATTCCTTTTGAGCCCTTGTGGAGACTCTCACCCTGTGTTCATTAATCAACTGCCCTGCAGCCTTCTCTCTGCAGGCTTTGAGGCATAATTTAGCTATTAAATCAAGTCAATATGTTTCTCTCTATATTTTTATTTTTGATGTAATATGTGTCCTTAAAGAACACCTCTTCTAGACTATCTCCTCCTGTGAGGGGACCCCAAATAGGCTTGTGGAGGCTAATCTATTACTTCCCACTGCCTGACTCCCCCAGGGAAGCTGAGACTGCATTACTCAGCACAGAGCTGTAAAATTGCTGACTCCACCCTTTGCTGAGCTAGTTCCTGTGTCACAGTTAGGTAGATTAACCTTGTACAGCAGATTAGTCTCTCTCCTCAGCCCAGCACCACTTCCAACCAGCTAATTCACTCCCAAAAACTGCTCTGGGGTCCTGGTGATCAAACCCACAGAAAGGAAACCCCTCTCCACCCTTTGTCAGAACCTTCCCACTCTCAGAGTTTATTCCCCCCCTTACTGGTCTATCAGTGAGGATTCAGACTGCCCAGCCCCCCACCCAGAGAACAGGGTTTAGCTGCCTGTCTTTCCAGCTAGGAAGTAAAGAACTCATGAATTTACGTTGAATCATCCAACCCAAAGTCCAGTTGCCTCTAGGCTGATGCACCTGAGACCTCTGTACCCCAGGCTCCCAGAAAAGACCACCCTGGCAGGCTCCAGTCCCCAATCAGCTATCCTCTGCTTCAGAGCCAGTGACTGCACAGCCAAACTGATGCCATCTTGCCTCCTACTTCACCACATTTTGCTTATTCATTCTTCTGTTGATGGACATGTGGGCAGCTTCCAACTTTTGGCAATAGTGAATAATATCACTATGAGCATAGGTGTGAATATATCTGTGTGTGCCTTTCAATTCTTTCAATTTTTTTCAGTTATATAACCAGCAGTGGATTTGCTGGATCATATGGCAACTTCTTCAACTCTTGTAGTTCTCTGTTATTTTTTAAAAATTCATCAGTCTAACACGTATAAAATGATATCTCATTGTAGTTTTGATTTGCATTTCCCTAATACCTAGTGATGTTGAGCATCTTTTCATGTGCTTTTTAGTCATTTGTATTTTCTTTTTGGAAAAGTGTTTATTCAAGTCTCTTGCCCATTTTTATAAAGGGTTTTGTGTTTTTATTTTCAAGATGATGGATTTCTTTATATATGCTGGATATTAGGCCCGTATCAGATAAGTGGAATCCAACTATTTTCTCCCACTTAGTAGGTTGACTTTTCACTTTTTTGACAAACTCCTTTGAAGTTATGTTTCTTTTTAAAGTTTTAAATTCTTCTTTATGCTCACAAAGTTTATTCCCAATATTCTGTATCCCTTCAATCATATTTTCCTTCATCTCCTTGAATTTATTTAGATTTGTTTTATAAATTCTGTTTTCCTCTGAAGTTTAATTTGTTCCCTTGACTGAGCCATATCATTGTGGTTATTCATAGGGCTTGTGAATTTTGGCTGATGTCTTGGCATCTGATTTTTTTTCTGTCTTAACTCTGAAGCTCTGTTTTTCTCCCTTGTCTATGGTTCTTTTTATTAATTGTTTTTGTGTTAATTCTCTTCTCTGACACTTGTCCAGTTTCTTCTTTACATTTAGAGTATCCCATCCTTAACTGTTTAAATGTCTTCAGTTTTTTTTCATTTTATTCTTGTCCTGTATATGTGGTATGTGTGGTCAATTTTAAGATTGTTCTTTTTTGTGCAATTGCTTCACGTACAGGAGAATTATTTCCTTCTATTCTTCCTTCTTTGGGAACCACAATCTTTTCTGTTTGGTTTTGTGGAAAAGTTTCCCTCCCAGCTCCTATGATTTATTTAAATTCTCTCCCTCACTTTTTCCTTATACTTTCAGTTCTGGCATGCTGTATTATAGCATTTCAGTCTCCTTTTCCTTTTATGTGAGGCATATCTATCTCCCAGTTTCTTGCTTATTCAGATATCTTACCCCAGGCACCAAAATGGTCTTAATCTAGCAAAGCCCATTTTGTGTTGAGGTGGTCCAAACACTTAAGATTGACTGAGCATGTGTATCTCTTGCCAACAGCTCTGTCTTGGTCTCTTTCTCCCATTTTTTTCCTTGAATGACCTTTTTTATGTTACACTCATTGGCTGCTTCTGTTATGCCCTGGGTTTATGAGGACTTGGGTCCCTGTGCCTGGATATGTATAGGGTTATAACTTGCTGCTGTGAGTGGCTAATTAGTCTGCATCCATGTCATGAGGGACCTGGGCTATGCTGCCTTCATACTTCCCCCAAACTGCTTGGACAATGTGAGATTGAGGTGTTTGCACTGGCAGAGCTTGAATGGAAATCTCCTCCCCAGTCTGGGAGATCCTTTGTTGTTTTTATTCAATTAAGCATTTGTGCATTCCTCCTCCAGTATTTATTATCTTCTGGAGTTCCAAGCATGTAGGATTTGTCTTTGTATTAGTTTATTCTGTTGGGAGACTTTTTCAGAAGATATCTTATACCACCATTGGGATGACATTTGCTAAATGACTTTTGATGAGTGTGCTAAGTACAAGAGTAAAGAGAGGATAGTGTTTTCAACAAATGATCTTGTAAAACCTGGATATCCACTAGCAGAAGAATGAAATTAGACCCTGGCCTCATATTATATAAAAATAAACTCAAAATGGATCAAGATCTTAAACATAAGAGTGAAAAGTTTAAAAATACTAAATGATAATATTAGGGGAAATCTTCATGACCTCGCATAGTTATGATAGTAAAAGCATGAGATACAAAAGTTTAAAAATAGATAAAATTGAATGCACTAAATCTAAATACTACAATACATGAGAGGAAATTATCAATAAATTAAAGATACAACCTACAGAATGGGAGGAAAATATTTTAAACCATATATCTCATATGTTTTACTAACAAGAACATACAAAGGATTTTTACTATGCAATAAAATGAAAAGATAAACAATATAATTTTAAAATGACCAAATTATTTGAGTAGGTATTTCATCAAAGAAAATATGCAAAAGGCCAATAAGCACACAAAAGATGCTTAAATTCATTAGTTCTTGAAGAAATGAAAGTTAAAGCCACAATGAAATATTACTTCACAACTGCAAGGACAACTATTATTTAAAAACTGTTTGATAGTGTGCAGAGAAATTGGAACTCTAGTGAATTGTTTTTAGGAATGAAAAAATGATGTAGACACTTAAAGCAATATGGTAATTTTTCTAAAAATTAAATTGAGAATTACCATTGCATCTAGAAATCCTACTTCTGTTTACATACCAAAATAGGGTTGCAAACTGATATTTGTACATCACTGCTTATAACAGAATTATGCACAACATCTAAAATCTGGAAAGAATTGAAGTGTAGATCAATGAATGAATGGATAAACAAAATGTGTTGCATAAACAGAATGAAATATTATTTGGCAATAAGAAAATATGAAGTTATGAGACATACTGTAACGTGAAATAAACTTGAAAATTTTATTCTCTGTGAAATAAATCATACACCAAAGGACAATAAGTTTGTTTTATCTCTTATAAGAGATGACTAGAAACAGCAAATTTGCAGTGATAGAAAACAGATCAGAGTTTATGGGATGGAAAGGAGTTGGGAGAACAGTGAATGTTTAAAATGGAAATGCTCAAATACTGATGGGATATTTTTTAAAGATAAAGTATGGATATCTATAAAATAGGAATGCTTTTTATAAGTGCCCAAATACTGATAAATATTTCAAAAAGACAAAATATGGCATATCCATAAAATGGGATATTATTCAAACATAAAAGAATGAAGTTCTAATACATGCAATGGCATAGATCAATCTTAAAAACCCTATGCTAGGTGAACCAGACACCAGCGAACAAATGCTATATGATTTACCTCATAGGAAATGTCTAGAATAAGCAAATCCATGGACATAGAGAGTAGATTAGAAATGACTAACATTAGACATGGATGAGGACTTACTGTTTATTGGATACAAAATTTCTGTTTTAGGTGGTGAAAATGCTTTGTAATTGATGGTGGCAAAGGTAAAACAACAGTAGAAATTAATGCCATTGAATTGTGTCCTTTAAAATGCTTAACATAGAAAACTTTATGTAATGTATATAAGCTTATGATATGTGTGTGTGAAAAAGACATTAAAAAGCATTGTAACGGTCTTGAAGAGCCTCCCAATGAAAACATCACAGTGAATTGGAACATCAAAATAAAAATTTATTTATTTAATATATTATATCACTATGAATAAGTAGGAATCCTTAAATCCATTGTGATAATAAAAATAGAAAAGTATAAGAAGGAAAACTCTCCTTTACTGAGGAATGTGAACTAATGCATATGGAATGAACAGAACAATCAAACTATGATATGAGTGATTCCAATGAAAAATTATTAGTAAACAATATAAACAATTTGACCTTTTGATATGAAGTTATTAAGACAATCTCAAATGATCACTCTAGGGATTGCTTATTACAAAGGACAAATAATGCCTCACATAGATAAATCTTATTGATGCTGTCATAAGCAAACTCAACATCAAAACTCGTACCTATAACATATGCCTCTGATATGATGTACTGAGAATGTCACACTATCATCTGTGCAATGTTATAGAGGGGGCTTAGCTGTTATGAGGCATATGGGAATTGTCCACCATTATTTTGTTAGTTGTCCTGGGCAAGTCTGATGAACAAGGGAGTATTGGCTGAAACCAGAGATTCATGACTCATCTGTCATATGAACAGATTGAAGATTCAAATCTCTGAGTACATAATTAATGGTTAGAGTGAAAATTATAGGTTCAAATAAAAGAGGTAGAAGAATCATGTTTAGGGATATTATAAATTATTCTAAATCTGTTATATTGGGGAAATAGATTACCATATATCCCCCCACTATGAACACTCTGTACCTGTGATAAGCCTTCATTATAGATCTTGAACATTCTTATATCTGATTTCTTAACTACAATCCTCCATATAGAAAAGTGCCACAAATTTAATAGCTTAAAATATCACTGTTCCTTTTCTTACAGTTCATGTTTCAGAGGTCTCATGGACTTCACTTGTTCCTCTGCTTAGAGTCTCACAAGTATAAAATACAGATTTCAGCCAACTTAGCCTCTTATCTCTCAGTCTCAGAGGTAAAACACCTCTGGGATCATTCACATTGTTAGAAGAAGTAATTTCCTTCACATATTTTCATGTGACCCCTTTTTATCTTCAAAGCCAGCAAGAGCACATCAAATGTCCCTACTGCTTCAAATGTATGATTTTCTCTTCAGAGGCATTTCTGTGACTTTTACTTTAATGACTCATATGACTACATTGGGCCTGCCAAGTTTATCCAGGGTAATGTCCCTATTTTAAGGCCAGATAATTAGTGGGATTAATTTTATCTGCAAAGGCTGCAACATAACATAACTGTAATGGTTTCAGAGTTTTATTTAATTGTGAATTCCAAAAATATAAATTGGATTATTCTTGTAAACTAATATGTTCATCTGGGCATGATTGAGTTATGATAAGAGCATTAACTGGGCCCTGCCCCTCAGTGGGTGTGGTCTCAAGTATAAAGGCTAGGCAGCAGATCTGAGTTGCAGAGATTTAGAGAAGCAGATTTGAGAAGCAGTTCTGATGTTGGAGTGAGCCAATCACTGGATAGTCTACAGCTGGCCTTGTGGAGAGATGCAAGACAGAGAGTCTCATGGTCTACAGCTGAACTTGTGGTGGAAGCAGAAGCTAAGCCCGGAGAGAAATGCAGCCTTGGGAACAGAGGAACCTAAAGGCCTGAGCCCTTGCAGATGTCAGCAGCCATCTTGCTCCAACACGTGGACTTTGGTGAGGGAAGAACTTTATGCTTTGTGGCCTGGTAACTGTAAGCTTCTACCCCAAATAAATACCCTTTATAAAGACCAAACAGTCTTTGGTATAATTCAAAAGGCACACCTGTGGCTGACCAAAACAATAACAATGGGGTAATACCAGATTTGGAGATCTGCATATGATATTATGAGACTATTGAATTTTCTTCATATATATATATATAGGTAGATAGATAAATATTATATGTATGTATGTTACATCAAATTATATACATATATATTTGGTATGTCTACAGTTTTGTTACACTTGATGGTATCTTATAAGGAAGAAGCAAGTGGAAAACATGATCAAAATTTGCAATGCATTATATTACTATTTTCTCATAATAAAACATTTGCTCTACTGCAGAAATACCACATTTAGAATGTATTTTCTTTGTTCACACCAGTCTTGAGAAATTAAGTACTTCATGGCATATGTAGACCTTGGGAAAAGAACAGACTGTCACCTCTTTCCCATATTGAGTGCCAGGTATCAGTCAACAGATAATCCTGCCATACCAGCTGTGGTCACACCTGTACATGACATCCCAACAGTGGAAAGGCTATGGAGATTTGATCCCCCAAAATCCAATGTGCAGTCCTCTAATATATGCACAATTTAAGAGGTTTTAAGTATATTTTTTACAAACAAGGCTTTTATCTCATGAACTGAAACTAGTCTCTATCAATGAATATGTTTTAAGATGACTGTAAGTGTGTGAATCAAACAATGATGGAATGAATTAGTGACCCTTGCCTGCCTCTTCAAATTTTATCTCCAATCTTCATGTCCTCTTTTCCTCCACAGTTGTGAATTTTTGGCATTCGTTAAATGTCCACCTACCAACTCATCTCCATTCAATTATTCTAGATTTCTTTATTGCTCTCCCAATGCCATGTTGTATCATTTTTCACTGCCATTCCTCCATGGTTCATATTCCATAATTAGCCAACCCTCTGAACATCCATCAACTCCACAAAAAATTCTCCTCTATGCCTTCCTTTCCCTGTATATTTATATACAGCAAAGTTCCTAAATATATGAAGCAAAAGTTGAAAAGTTGAAGTGAGAAATAGATATTTGTATGTTATTAATAGGAGAATTCAATAAACCACATTCATAAAGGATTGCCTCTTTGACAAAATATCAATAAGAAGAGAGAGCAATATATAGGTAAATGATAAGGAAAATAAGTGGGGCATATATGGATATTCTCTATTTTCTGTGAACAAATATTTTCCAGTTGAAAACCACTTGATGATACATATCTAATAGGATAAAAATGGACTAGAAAACAAAGAGAGAGAGAGAGAGAGAGAGAGTGTAAGGCCAGGTTAAATGTCATATAATCCATGATAAGTAATACACTGTAGAGGAAGAAACATTCAATGTCTCTAATAGTTCTGAAATCATTGCAATCAATGATGACATAATTCTGTTTTGTACATTACAGCCCTAACTATTGGACAAAATAATCTGGTTTTAATGACATCAGTTACTGGTTTAGTGATTTTATTTTCATATATGGCATATTCAGTTTTGGATTATCAAAATCTTATTTGGGAATTCTTCACATCCTATGGGAATGAATTACCACAAATAACACTCAATCAACCCCTACTTCTCTGTGATAAGAAAGATAAAAATATTTTTCAACAGTACCCCTGAGAAAATATTATGGACACAGATGGTCTATTTTAATTAATGGCTATGCATGAGACAGGGCAAAAGTAAAATGATGTACCTATCCTGTATCCTGGGTCAATTAAAAACAGGTGTTTATTTTCTATGAAGAAACTTACAGAATCCTGATCATCACACCACTCTTTCCATGACATCAGAGCAAGCAAACAAAAAGCAAGTGGGGGAGTGGAGAGAGTGTTAAAAAGAGAAGGAACATGGAGAAAAATGTCCAGAAGGAAATGGCAGATCATGTACAAGGGCATTAGAACCTTCACAGTTCAATCCAAAGAATGGGTTCCTGCTGTTTATAAGTCTGCAGGGAACAGGGCTTCTGTGGCTCCTATGCTAGGTAATAACCACTCTCAAGGAATTGCAAATAAGTACAAGGTGTCAGAGGCGGCCTCAGAAGAGAGGTGAATTAAACTGGTATTAAATCCTGAGGAAATTACTCGTAAAACTCACTTGTTTGCAAAAGGTCTCCCTCAGAGCTCAGTCAGCCAAGGTTCAAAGAAGAAATGACCACAAAAATGAGAAATATTTACACCACAATGAAGAAGCAGTCTAACCAAACCCACGTGACACTAGATAAATGCGGACTTACCCAAAGATGCAAATCCTATTTGAGGTGTGCTAAATTAGCCTGCAGGTCCTTGGTCCCAAAATGGTTCCTAGAAGAAGAGGCTGTTACTGGTAGGAGCAATTTCCACGGAGTCTATGCGGGTCCAGAGAAATGCAATCTCCTGGTGGTGCTGGTTGTCCAGCGCTGGGATTTGGCTCACCCCTCCTCCAACGTGGTGATGCCTTGAGATTCTGGTTTGAACATATTCACTGCCCATTGTTTTGGGTTGGGGGAGCAGGGAGGCAGGTGGAAGGGAATCTTTAGAATAGAATTCTCCTAAACTGAGGACCAGGTGGAATAGAACACACAAGGATGAACTCAAAAAGGATCTCTTCCTTAAGAACAGGGTCATGAATCCCTAATTGGGTTTAGAGGTAGTGGTCCAAATACAGATGTATTAGGAAGAAGCAAGGATTCAAATTGATGATTAAGGAGGAAAAGAAGTAAACACTAGAAAAGCTATGAAACACAGGCAACAGCCACGCCAAGCATTCCATATTGATAAAAGGAGAAATGGAAAATGTGTGCCAAATATGCACTATGGAACAAGTTTAGTGGTCATAGACTGATGATAATATCTCATAATCTATAACAAAGTTCCATTATGGTGTGATGTGTTGATGAAAGGCTCTTATATGTGGAGTCTTAAAATATGCATGATTTTTTTTTCTAAGTTCACCTTCTATAAAAATTATATACTTTGAAAAATAATAATAGTCTGGTTTAGGGAAAATGACATTAAAATATGATATGTACTGACTGACTCAGGAAAAGACTGTTGATGATATTTTTTTCTTGCACATATTTGGTGCCTTTCAAACAGAAAAAAACATTTTCAAAATTCTGGAAAATTGCAAACATTGTCAATGACTCTTAAATATCTAATATCCTTTGACTGTAAATTTTTTCCTAAGAATGAGTGCACTACTCAAAAGATAATACCCACTCCATGAAAATGTAAGGCATTTATTTAGCTCCTCTGAAAATTACAGTCTTGAAACATGAGAAGGCCTCCATGATTTCAGCCCCTGGGGAAGGTAGTTGGTCCAAAAATTTCTGTACACTTTTGAAATTTTAATGAAAAAATTATAACCACACTTACTGGGAGAATAATGATGAGCTGTAACCAAATGTTTTTATCTGACTTTTAATCTTTGAATATGCCTACTTTGTATTCATTAAGAGGAGATCTCTGTGACTTAATTTATGAATATCTCCTCTAATGATAGCAAGCTCTAGTTTTTCTTTCACAGAAAGCATCTCTGATTAGTCTAATAATTCTTTGTGATTTTCTCCTGTATACAGGGATTCTGAGGCAGTTACCCATATGTAAATAACTGCTACTAGGTCACATTCTACATCTTTGAAATCATTTGAAGTAAAAGGAAATTTATTCTTACAGGAAAAACCAATGCCAGCAGCTCAGAGAAAATCTTCCTGACAACAAAATGATCTCATTCCCCAACCTCCAACTCTGTGTTAATGGCATCCAGATGACCCTACCCACCACCAGGAGGGAAAAAAAATCTATAGGCTGAACAAGACACAAAACCTAATTCAGCTATTCCCCAGATGTCAGGCAGAGGGACTCATAAGGGTCAAGAGATGCATGGTCCAGTCACAGGTATAGCTGTCCATCTTGATACACATATGAGGACATCCTCTGAATTTTAAGAGAAAAAAAATGTGAGGCCTGAATAGAGAAATAGTCAACTACAAGACTTTTGAGTGTGACTATCAACACCTTCTATTTGGAAAAGTATTTTTTATTGAATTTTGCCATTCATACCTGAACATACAGCAAAATTATGTGTACAGTAAATGCTGGGACTTTCCAAATAAACATGTGTAACTTCATACAGGTGCCCCATATGACAGCCTCCACCAACTCCTGGGTTTGTGGTTAAACAGTTGTTAAAAACTAGGCAGGAGCACCATGGAAATTTTGCTACTAAGTGTAGACCCTATCTCCCCTCGTGTGTTTTTCCCCCAAACCACATTATTTTCTTTTACAAATCAATTTTACAGAGACTTAATAATAAACAAGTCAACCGAGGCAAAATGTACAATCCATGGTATTTGCTGTAAACCAAGAGCTTTGTGTTCATCAATTCAATCATTATTAAAGCATTTTCATTACTTTAATAAAGACCCCCAAAAAAACTGACAGAAAAACCCACGCATAAATGCCTCCCCTCACAATCTTGCCATTTCCCCTGCTATACATGGCGGTTATTTCTGGATATTCTTGCAGTAATATTTATTGGTTTTGACGCCATTTTATTGAGATATTTTTCCATACCATAAGGTCTAGCAAAACCCTAAAAGGAATGTTTTTTAATGCAGTTAATAAGACCTTTAATATAAAATTGTAAAAGAAAAGAAGAATAAGTTAGAAAGAAATTACAAATTTTAAAAGAGCGTGCCAGCAATGGTCCGGTAAGCCTGGAGCACCATGGGGTTGTCCTACTATGGCTGCTGGTTTCCACTGGGTCCCATGGCTGGTGAGAGGCTCTGCCTGACCCGGGGCTAGGAAGAAGGTGGCTCTGCCAGGCACCAGATGGCCCATGCTGGGTTAGGGCATGGAAGAAGGCAGTTGCCTGTGAGGGGCTGGCTCAGAAGACGTGACTTCTAAAGGATATCCTCTGGGGTGGACCAGGCACAAACACAGCACTGGGCACCCAAACTCCTGGTGTGTATGTGGGGTGAGGGCAAACTTTGGCCCCCTGGGTTCCTGTGGAGCTCCTGGCAGAACCTGGGTTCCTGTGGAGCTCCTGGCAGAACAACACTTTTAACAGCACGCACACCTCCCCTTCCCTAAAATCACCTGAGAAATCAACTTTGGGGCTCTGACAGAGAGATCTGCATGCATTAGGGCCATGGGAACCCAGCATGAAGCTTAGACAACAAAACATTCCTGCAGTGACATCGCTGGTATCTCCACCTTGACCCCACTCCTCTCATGGAACCAAGTGGTTGCCTTTTATCAGGCAGTGCTGTGACATTTTGGTGGCAGCTCTTGCCTTGCTATGCTCCCTATTCTACTAGGTCCTAGGGTTGCAGGAGCACAGACCACTGCAGGAAAGTGAATCTGCCAGTCTTTCCTGGTTGTTAAAACATTCCATGGGGAAATGGAAACTGGAACCTCAGGTATCTGTATGCTGTTCTACACCTAGTGGAAAGGGCATATGACATAAAATAAAAAAGTACACACGTGTTTTGTGGGATACACAGAATGAAAATAAAGACAAAGTGGCAGAAGGAATATTCAAAGATATAATAGCAGGAAACATCTCAGATATAATGAAAGGTATGTGTATGTACAATCAAGGAACAGTAAGATCCCCATATGGGATAAAGTCATGCAACATCATGCCCAGACACACAGGAATTGCACAGTAAAATGCCATGGTTAAGGAGAGAGTTCTGAAGGCTGCAAGAATAAAGCAAGGTGTTTCCTCCAAGTGAGTCCCAATAATATCAAGTGACAATTTTGCCACAGAATTCATGAAGACAAACATCAAGAAGGCAAAAAGGCAAGTTGAGATGTATAGTTCAAGGGTTCAGAGAAAATGAGTCACTTCTAATAATATATCTAGTGAACAGACTTTTGAAAATGAGGGGGAAGATTAATATGGCAACCACATATTGAAACAAACAAACAAACAAAAACTCCTACTGGAATTTTCCATCACTTAGGCTGCCCTGCAAACAATTTTAAGTATCAGTCCAGCAGTACTAGTTCAATTAAAAACAGGTGTTTATTTTCTATGAAGAAACTTAGAGAATCCTGATGATCACACCACTCTTTCCATAGACATCAGAGAAAGCAACTAAAAAGCAAGTGGGGGGTTGGAGAGATTAACAGAATGAGAAAGAACATGGAGAAAAAATGTCCAGAAGGAAATGGAAGATCATGTACAAGGGCATTAGAGCCTTCACTGCTCAATACAAAGAATGGATTATTGCTGTTTTTAAGTCTACATGGAAGAGGGCTTCTGCAGCTCCTATGCTAGGTCATAACCACTCTCAAGGAATTGCAAATAACTATAATGTGTCAGTGGCAGTCTCAGAAGAGAGGTTAATTAAACTGGTATTCAATCCTAAGGAAGTTACTCTGAAAACTCCCTTGTTTGCAAAAGTCCCTCTCAGATCTCAGTCAGCCAAGGTTTGAAGAAGAAGTGATCACAAAAATGAGAAACATTTACACCACCAATGAGGAGGCAGTCTAACCAAACCCATGTGACACCAGAAAAATGTGGACTTACCCAAGGATGCAAATCCTATTCGAGGCCTATTCAAGGCCAAAACTCTCATTTTACCTAACACTCTGTGAAAGCAATATGTTCTTCAATTTTGATAACTAAGAACTTTCCTGGTACCATTGACTGCTATGCACTTGTTTTCACTTACAATCAATGTCAAAACTGGTTTTACCTAATGCTCTGTGTTTGTAGTATGTTCTTCAGTTCTGAAAATTCATCAAAATATTGGTTTCATTGACTGTTCTGCATTTTTTTCACTTACCATCAAGTTCAGAGCATTACCTTTACCTAATGCTCTGTGAATGCAGTATGTTCTTCTATTTTGAAACCCCAGGCTGATGCTGGATTGGATGACTGCTATGTACTTCTTTCTCACTTACAATTAGTAGCAAAACATTGCTTTACCTAATGCTCTTTGAAAGCAGTATGTTCCTCTATTTATACAAATAAGTCTCATTCTGCTTTAACTGATGACTATGCCCTTGTTTTCACTTACAGTCAAGGTCAAAATACTAGTGAATGCAGTATCTT
Source organism: Chaetophractus vellerosus (assembly GCA_004027955.1). Lineage (NCBI taxonomy): Eukaryota > Metazoa > Chordata > Mammalia > Cingulata > Chlamyphoridae > Chaetophractus > Chaetophractus vellerosus. Next base: position 21,163 of record PVKH010003306.1, read on the forward strand.
CTTCATTTTGAAATGCTCTGTGAATGCAGTATCTTCTTCATTTTGAAAACCTAGCCATATACCTGTTACATTGACTGCTTTGCACCTGTATACACTTAAAATCAAAGTCAAACCCTAGTTTTACCCAATGCTCTGTGAATGCAGCATGTTCTATTTTGAAATCCAAGCCAGATACTCATTCCATTGCCTGTGATGCACTTGTTTTCACCTACAATCAAAGTCAAAACAATGATTTTACCTAATACTCTGTAAATGCCATATATTCTTCCATTTTTAAAACTATGTAAGATGCTGTTTTCATTGACTAGTATGTGCTTGTTTTCACTTAAAATCAATGACAAAACACTAGTTTCCCAACCTCTGTGAATGCAGTATGTTTTTCAATTTTGAAAACTAAGTAAGTAACTGGTTTCTTTCACTGCCATGCACTTATATTTATTTAAATTAAATGTCAAGGGGGCCAGCTGAATAGCCCAGTTGGTAGGGCACTGGTTTACCACATGGGTGGCCCCAGGTTCTGTCCCTGGGCCTCCTGAAGTAAGGCAGACCACCTTGAGAAGGCAAGCCCCCATGGGTGGGCAAAAAGGTAAGCCCCCATGGGCAAAGGCAAGCCCCTATGAGCAAGGTTGAGCCCCCATGAGCAGGTGGGCTGCTGCACCAGTGAACTGACTTGGCAGGTTACCCCAGCAAGGGGAAACAAGCAGACACAGAGGAACACAGAGAAAAATGAACACAGCAAGAACAAGCAAAAAGGGGGGGGGATGTATAATAAATAAAAATAAATCTTTTAAAATTTTTAGTTAATTAATTAAATGTCAAAACACTGATTTTACCCAATGCACTGTGAATGCAGTATGTCCTTCAGCTTTAAAAACTAAGCAGGTACTGTATTCATTGACTGCCAAGCACTTGTATTCACTTACAATCAATGTCAAAACACTGGTTTTAATAAATGCTCTGTGAATGACCTATGTTCTTCATTTTTTATAACTACATAAGTTACTGGTTTTATTGACTGCTATGCACATACCTTCACTTACAATCAATGTCAAAACACTGCTTTTAGGTAAAAATCTGTGAATGCAGTATGTTCTTTACGTTTGGAAACTAAGCCAGACCCTGGATCCTTTGACAGCTATACACTTGTTTTCACATACAATTGTGTTCAACCACTGGTTTTACCAATCACTCTTTGAATGCCATATGTTTTTCAGATTTGTAAACTAAGCAAATGGTGGTTTCATTGACTGCTGTGCACTGGATTTCACTTATAATCAATGTAAAACACTGTTTTTACCTAATGCTCTGTGTTTGCATTACATTCTTCAGTTATGAAAACTAATCAAAATATTGGTTTCATTAACTGTGCTGCATTTGTTTTCACTTACAATCAATGTCAAAACTTTGGTTTTACCTAATGTTCTGTGAATGCAGTATTTTTTCAGGTTTGAAAAGTAAGTCAGATACTGGTACATTTGACAGCTCTGCACCTGTTTTCTTTTAAAATCAATATCAAAACATTGGTTTTACCTAATGCTCTATAAATGCAGTATGATATTCAGTTTTTTTTATTTTATTACATATCCCCCCCTTTCTGTTTGTTTTTGTTGCATTCATCTTTTGCGTTCTTCTGTGTCTGCTCATCTCCCCCTGCTGTGGTGACCTGCTGAGTCAGCTCACTGCATGGTGGTCTGCCTGCTCACAGTAGCTTGCCCTGCTCATGGGGGCCTACCCTGCTCATGGGGGCTTTCCCTGCCCATGGCAGCTTTCCCTGCCTGTGATGGCCTGCCCTGCCTGTGGCAGCTTGCCCTGCCCATGGCAGCTTGCCTTCTCAAGGTGGTCTGCCTGCTTGAGAAGGCCCTGGGAACTGAACATGAGACCCCCCATGTGGTAAACTGGTGCCCTACCAATTGGGCCACAGCTGGCCTCCTGATATTCAGTTTTGAATTCTAAGTAAGGTACTTGATTCATTGACTGCTATGCTCTTGTTTCACTTACAATCACGGTCAAAACACTGGTTGTACCTAAGGATCTATGAATGAAGTATGTTCTTCAATTTTTTAAAAAGATTTATTTTTTATTTATTATATACTCCCCCTTTCTGCTTGTTCTTGCTGTGCTCATTTTTGCATTCTTCTGTGTCTGCTTGTCTCCCCCGTTGCATTGACCTGCTGAGTCAGCTCACCATGTGGTGGCCTGCCTGCCTGGGGTGGCTTGCCCTGCTCACAGGAGCTTGCCCTGTTCATGGGGGCTTGCCCTGTCCATGGTTGCTTGCTTGCCTGTGGTTGCTTGCCTTCTCAAGGTGGTCTGCCCACTCAAGGAGGCCCTGGAAACTGAACCTGGGGCCTCCCATGTGGTAGACTGGGGCCCTACCAATTGGGCTATGGCTGGCCCCCTGTTCTTCATTTTTAATGCTAATCAGGATATTGGTTTCATTGACTGCTATGCACTTGGTTTGACTTACAAAGTAAAATCTGTGGTTTACCTAATGCTCTGTGAATGAAGAATGTTCTTCAGTTTAGAAAGTAAAGTGAGATACCACTATAAATGACTGCTATGCAGTTGTTTTCACTTATACTCATTGTGAAAACATTGGAATTACTGAATATTCTGATTGCAGTATATTCTTCAGTTTTGAAAACTAAGCCAGATACAGGTTTCATTGCCTGCTATGCACTAGTTTTCATTTACAATGACTGTCAAAATACTGGTTTCACCTAACATTCTCTGAATGCAGTATTGAAAATTAAGGAAGATACAGATTTCATACAACACTATGCATTATTTCCACTTACACTCAATGTCAAAACATTGGTTTTACAAAATACTCTGTGAATGCAGTATGTTCTCCTGTTGTGAAAAGAAAGAAAAAACGTATTTTATTGACTACTATGTACTTGCTTTGAATTACAATCAAAGTCAAAACAGTGGTTTACCTAATACTCTGTGAATGCAGAATATTATTCTGTTTAGAAAGTAAGGCAAGATGCTGATATCAATGCCTGTTATGCATTTGTTTTCACTTAACAATCAATGTCAAAAGATGGGCTTTATATAACGCCCTCTGAATGCAATATGTTTTCAGTTTAGAAACCTCATACAGAGACTGGTTTCATTGACTTCTATTCACTTGTTTTCACTTACAATCAATGACAAAACAATGTTTTTACCAACCATCTGTGGATGTAATATGTTCTTTAGTTGTGAAAAAAAGCAGGATACCAGTTTCATTGACTCTATGCACTTTTTTTAACACACAAAATAAAAACACTTGTATACCAGATGCTCTATGAATGCAGTATATCCTTCAGTTTTTAAAACTAAGGAGCTACAGCTTCCAATGACTGCTCTGCACTTGTTTCACTTACACTCATTGTCAAAACACTGATTGTCTCTAATGCTCTCTGAATGTTGTGTGTTCTTCAGTTTTGAAAACTAAGTAAGATCCTGGTTTCATTCACTGCTATGTACTTGTTTTCACATACAATCAATGTCAAAACACTAGTTTTACCAAACAATCTCTGAAGGTGGTATGTTCATCAGTTTTGAAAACTAAGCAAGATATTGGTTTCATTGACTGCTATGCACTTGGTTTGACGTACCATCAAAGTCAAATCTGTGGTTTACCTAAAGCTCTCTGAATGCAGAATTTTCTTCAGTTCAGAAAATAAAGTGAAATCAGGTTTCAATGAGAGCTATGCACTTGTTTTCACTTACACTCAATGTCCAAACACTGGTTTTACATAATGCACTGTGGATGCAGTATAATGATCAGCTTTGAAAACTGGGGAATGGAGAAAGTCTGCAGCTGCAGGCAGGATAATTTCTTCCATTGTATCCACAGGATATAAGCCCCCTCTCACTTGGTGGTGAAGGGGACATCACCATCCCAGACTCCTCAGGATTGGGGGAAGAATTATGGACTAGAATGGACTTGTTGCTGTCCTGCTATAGGCTTGTGATATATGCAATGGAAGAAATTGCAAAATTATGTCAAACCAGGGTCACTGGATACTTTTGGAGCAGGTAGAGGGAAGGGCAATT
>PVKH010003307.1:0-18026 GCA_004027955.1 Chaetophractus vellerosus
CACTGTAGGCCAGGTCCTGTGTTGTTAGTAATCTAAGCAGTTAGTGATGGGGAGCTGGTTGGGATGGCCCTTTGGGGGAATGATTGAGAGGTGGTTTTTGATTGTAATTACAGTGCTATTTAGATTTTGTGGTGTTTTTTTTTTTCTCTTTTTTCAAGGAACAGCGAGCAGGATGAGTACACCCCAGGACCAGAGCGGCTGCCCCAGTAACAGAGAACCCCTTTTGAGGTGCTGTGATGCACGGAGGGAGCTGGAGCTTGCTATTGGTGGAGTTCTCCGGGCTGAACAGCAAATTAAAGATAACTCGCGAGAGGTGTGCCAGGCACTTTTACCTCCCTGACTCTTACTGGGTGTAGGGCTGCTAGAGGCTGGCCAAGGGCTGAGCTGCTCGATGCCAATGAAAAGGTTTCACCCCATGCTTTGCATGGGCTTCTTAATCTTAGTCAGCTGCCTTTGATCCCAAAGGGGAATGAAGGCAGATGTTAAAAGTCTGGAAAGACTTGCTCAGAATGCTTTTTTGATTGCCCCTCTTTGTGGTCCCTGTGCCAACTGCTGCCATTGATAAAAAATAATGAAATGAGTGACGTTATCCTGCTCAGCTGGATCTTCTTGAGGAATAAAATAGGGCATTTTAGCACATTCTCAACCACCTTTTAACACTTTGTGGCATGGTTTTCGAGGCTTGGTTTTGTAAATGACTTCATTCATGTTAGGGCAAGCTAGAGTGAATTATGTTAGTTCTGTTAGCCTAATTCTATTGGTGAATGGGTAGACCAAGTCTTAGGTGACTTTGAAACAACTTTATTATACAGAAAGATACGCTTTAAAATATGGTTAGTTGGATTCTTATAATCTATAGGTATTTAAATTTTTTTTTAGTCTTGGGATTTTTATGTTTAGCTCTCATTTTACTGAGTAGGACTTCAGAAATATTTAGCTTATAATTTTATTTAAATTGCCTACTCTGATGGTCATTGTAGCCTTTGACATACAAGTGGCACATCTTTAAACTGGCACATTGTAAAAGGACTTCTCATTCTGTAGAGTGGGAAGAGATAAGGGCTAGCTATTAAGTTAATACCCTGTCTTATTCCACTTATAAATTTGTAAAGCCATAGGAGTTAGAATTATATGAACACTGAGGGAGAAGAGGTCAGTATCTCCTGACACACCCTTTTACTTTTACTTAATTACTTTAGATCACCCAAAATAAACTTCATCTTAGGACAAGGGGTATTAAAGGAGGATTTTAGAGCTTAGGTATGCCTCTATGGCTGGGATTCTTAAACTGGGGGCCACAGGTGGGCTTTGGGACAACTACCCTTGAAATTATGGGCAAAATTTTTACTTTATGCTTTTTTTCTGGGAAGATGCTCCACAGATGTCGTTGGATAATCAAAAGGATTTGTGATTCCCCCCCCCGCCCCCCCAAATGTTTAAGAACGTCACTGTCCTTTGGGACAACTTCTGACACTGCCATGATTGTGTTTTTTAGGTCAAAGCTCAGATTCACAGCTGTATCAGCCGACACCTGGAATGTCTTCGAAGTCGTGAGGTGTGGCTGTATGAACAGGTAGATCTTATCTGTCAGCTTAAAGAGGAGACACTTCAGCAGCAAGCCCAGCAGCTCTATCGGGTAAGACGGCTACATATAATTGTTTTGAGCATGGTTTATGGTTGCCAGAGAATGTTTTTTGGGGTAATGGAGATCAGATAAAGGTTTAATCTCAAGTGCTCTTTGTTAATTTGTATATACCTGGTTCTTTTAGTGTCTTTGTGGCTAGATGGTTTCTTTCTTTTCTTTTTAAAATAGTTATTGGGCCAGTTCAATTGCCTTATTCATCAGCTGGAGTGTACACAAAACAAAGATCTAGCCAATCAAGTCTCTGTGTGCCTGGAGAGGTAAAGATACCTTTTGCTTGTTTTGACTTTTGGCTCTTTGACATTACTGTATTTAAAAATAAATTTTCTAACTGCTCATTGTAGGTATTGATATAACTTGAATTCTCTGTCACTGTGATAAGATTCATCCAGCTTTATATATTTAATATTATACCTGCTGATACATGATTAGCCTTTGGTTGAATTTCTATAAAAAGGGTAATTCAAATTCCTCGCAATTTGGCTTTTGTTTTGGTGAAGTTGTGATAGTTATTCCTCAAAAAGAAGCCAACCTTCTTTTTATTTTCTTTCCAGACTGGGCAGTTTGACCCTCAAACCTGAAGATTCCACTGTCCTGCTCTTTGACACAGACACAGCTGCTCTGCGCCAGACCATCACGACGTTTGGGTCCCTCAAGACCATCGTGAGTAATGTTGGCCTGATGTAGTTCATAGGGGCTTCCCAGGCTGTGGACTCAGGGGTGGTCCTAAAATGCCACAGACTCCTTTTTCTTATGAGTAGTGGTTCTCTCGATAATTTGGTAAGCTTCAGGAACTTCTTGTTCTGATTAAGTCCGTAGTGACGGCTTTAGGCTGGCAGTTCTAGGAATATGATATTGACTCCAGAGTCTCTGGGATTCACTCTATACACCTTTAAAGACTTTTGACATACTTCTTAAATTTATGTCTCCGATCATCTTTAGTATAAAAAGAACCAAACATGATCTCTTAGGTCTTTAAGTATAGTAATCTGCTGTCATTTCCGGTGAAGATTTTTTTATATGATGAAAGTTAAGTAGAAGTAGACAGAAAATTCTCAGATTTCATAATCACTTTGTAGGTCATTGAATTTAGTGTAATATTTCTTCTAGTGAAATGTTAATGCTTTTGAAATTTAGAAATGACGGTTTCACTTTTTTGGTATGTGAAAGCATAGCATATGTAATTACATTTCCTTTTTTATAGCAAATTCCTGAGCACCTGATGGCTCATGCTAGTTCATCAAATATTGGGCCATTCCTGGAGAAAAGAGGTTATATCCCAGTGCCAGAGCAGGTAAAAAGTCAGCTTCTTTTTAGTAACTGAGTCACTACTTGATTATATGTCTGTTTTGGGTTTTGATTAAATCTTTTTTATTCTTTTGGCTAGTGTTTATTTGTAAAATTAAATAAATCAAAAAACCCATCAGTGGTAATGGGTTAGTTTATGGAACTAAATGCTTCTCTTGGGTGTGAATGTCAAATAGAAATTTAGAAGATTTTGTAGATGTATATAGATTGAAAATAAGTATCAGTTAGTGTTTATAGGAAACAATCATTGATGCAGATTCTCTCTTGAGGATCATTCTCTTTATAATTCAATGTGAATATAGAATCCTAGATCTGTAGACTTGAGAAGATTCCTGGAGATCAATTATACTCCTTATTGTATAATTGTGAAAGTTGCTGTTCAAAGAAGTCACATGACTTGCTCAGGGTCAGTGGAAAACCAGGATTAGTTCTCCTTTTCGTGCACATTTCCACTATATTTTCATTGCCTTGTTAAGCAGCAAAATATTCTCTGATTAGCAGAAGTCATCATCCAGCACGACAGCCGTCCCTCTTGGCGAATGGCTCCTTGGAAGTAAACCCGCTCAAGGTCTTCAGGCTCCTTACATACCCAGCACCAACCCCCAGGACTGGCTCTCCCAAAAGCAGACCCTGGAGGGTAGTAAAGTAGGTTTCTGCCTTTATTGTTTCTGATGTAGATGTATTAGTAGACTAGCAACTAGTTTTTGTTTAGTTTTTAGTTCTAGTCTGGAAACATTTTTAATAAATTCTTCCTTTCTAACAGTAGTGACTTCTCACTATAAATAGAAAGTTTAGAAAATAACTATATATAGAAATACAAACCCATAATCCTACTCTGCAGACAATCTCTATTTGTTTATAAACTTCAACTTTTTCTCTATATAGATTTACTATTTAAAAAATCATCCTGTAAATCTGTTTTTATAAGCAGATTTTCTCACTATCATGATGTAGCTATCATTTAATTTCTGTGTACAATTCCAAATACATAATATCTCATTGATTGGATTTAACTTAATATCCAGTTTTTCTGTATATAAGCAAAGCTCTCCTAAACATCGAGGAGCTAATTATTTGTACACAATCTTGATTAGTTTCTTAGGATTAGTCTCCTAGAAATTGCATTCCTAAATTACAATTCTGCATTCCCTTTAAGACTTTTGATACATATTGCCAACTTGGCTTTCCAGAAAGTTACCAATTTGTATTTCTGTCAACAGAGTATTGAGGTTATACTGCTTCCCTGAATTCTCAGAAAAGTGTATTATTTTTCTACTTCCTTTTTCTCTGAATTTGACTAGAAATATTAATTTTCTTGTTTTGAGTGTCTTTGATTGCTAAAGAGGTTGAGTTTTTTTTTTTTCCACATTTATAAGCCTTCTTTGGTGAATTGCTTGGTTATATCCTTGGCCTACTTTTTACTTATTTGTAAAGGCATATTATATAGATAATAACCTCTATTCTATCAAGTATGCTACAGATACTTTCTTTTAGTGTGTTTGCCTTTAACACTTTTTGTTTTTTCTAACTATAGAAAATTAAATTTTGTATATTGTGAAGTATATATTTTAGTGTCTAAACAGAAATCCCATGTCTTTTGGCTTTGGTACACTTAGGTTTAGAAACAGTGGGCAATACAGTAAATATGAAAAGAAAACTCTTATATTGTTGAGTCCCAAAGTGGTTGTTTTTGTTGAACTAATACTGTGTACTTCATGTGTAGTCTGCCCCCAGAGAGTGCAATTTCTTCAGTGATGTCTGGGGCAACTTTAAGGGCTTGGAAAACTGGCTCCTCAAGAATCAGCAGCAAGAAGTTCCTGAAAAACCAAGTTACCAAAAGTGTAACAGCTATTCTACTGCCAGTTCCTTCTCCATTGAAGTTGAAAAGATCAGTGATCTAGAGCTGCTTGATCAAGATGAGATGGATCTTTCTGATTGGCTGGTGACTCCCCAGGAACCCCAAAAGATGGAGAAGCCTGAGAATGGCAGCTATGAAACCAGTGAGAAGCTTAAGCTCTTGTTCCAGATTTTCCAGGAGTCCTATAATGTGAGTGATTGGCTTGTCAAGCCTGATTCCTGTACCAATTGTCAGGGCAACCAGCCTAAAGGTGTGGAGATTGAAAACCTGGGCAATCTGAAGTGCCTGAATGACCACTTAGAGGCCAAGAAACCACTGTCCACCCTCAGCAAGATTACTGAGGATTGGCTTGTCCAGACACGCCCAGAACCTTATAAAGTAGAGGAGGTATGCAAAGCTAATGAGCCCTGCACAAGTTTTTCAGAGTGTGTGTGTGATGAAAATTGTGAGACAGAAGCTCTGTATAAATGGCTTCTGAAGAATGAAGGAAAGGATAAAAATGGGATGTCTATAGATCCAAAACCTGAGAAGCTTAAAGATTCCCTGAGTATGTGGCTCTGTCCTTCCAGAAAAGAGGCAACAGAACAGGCTAAGGCACCAAAGACAATGGATCCTTCTAGAATTGCTGATTCCTTCCAAGTCATAAGGAACAGTCCCTTGTCAAAATGGCTCATCAGATCTTCATGCAAAGAAGGAAGTCCCAAGGAAGTGCCTAGTACTGAGGACAGAGCTGCCCAGGAAGTGGTACCACCAAGCAAACAAATGCTTGTGAGCCCCACCGCCACTTCCTGGTGTCCTTTTAATACAGCTGACTGGGTCTTGCCAGGAAAGAAAACAGGAAATCTCAGTCAGTTAGCGTCTGGAGAAGACAAGTGGCTACTTCGAAAGAAAGCCCAGGTGAGCACAGACATCAAAATAACACTGTTTGAAATACATTAGAGATTTTTACTTCAATTCCAAACCTTGCAAATGGGCAGATGGTTATATATGTTGTGTTAAATTGGCTAAGGTACTAAATTTGATGCCATGTTAGCAACAGAATGGAGCACAGAAAATATTTACTAGTCTAATCTTTTATTCAGAATGAAATTTTTGTGTACTCCCCACCCCTACCCCCTTTTGCACCCCACCCCTGGGGAAGAATTCAGCTTGTTTTACTGCAATTTATGGAAAAGATTTGGGGTAGAAAACAATTGTCATCTTTGCTCTTACTTAGTAGAGAGAATGACCAGTATTTAAATTATCCCTTCTAGACACTATTTAGGTGACTTCAGGTAGTCTTATGCTTCCCATTGTCACGTGGCAACCCACTTTTTTTTTTCTTCCCTATTTGCAGGAGGTATTACTTACTTCTCCCCTACAGGAGGAGCATAACTTTTCCCCAGACTGTTATGGCCTCCCAGCAGTTTGTGATCTCTTTGCCTGTATGCAGTTTAAAGTTGATAAAGAAAAGTGGTTGTATCGAACTCCTCTACAGGTAGGTACCTGCTCTGAGTGTGACTCTCATAGATTCTGTGTACAAAATGAGTATTTTGTCTTAATGAATTAAATTTTGCCCCTTGACCCATATTCCTGTTGATTGTATGTAATATTAGGCAAGTAAAGGTGGGAAAGGGAGATTGTAAATATTTTATGTATTTCACTTGAACTTGCTTATGAAGTAACTAGGACATACCTGAAAGTGGCATTTCAAGATGACAGTGATGTCAGGGAAACTGAGAGCCTGTGTGGATGCTAATAGCTTATTGAGAAGTGAAGCAGAGCTTTAAAGCAAATTGTTTTCTCCTACAGTGAAGTGAATTTTAATCTGGGCTTTTCTTTACAGATGTGAAAGAATGGAATACTGGAGTCAAACGACTTTTTAGACTCTTGCACATCCATGAGCTGAGTGACTGCGGCTTGCCAAATCATTGTTTCTGGATTTGACCAGTACAGCTTCTTTCCTTTCCTGCCTAATTTTGAACTAGTGAAGTGAAAATTCTTCAAACTATGAGTTACCGTATAAGAAAAAGGCTGTTAAATTGATCCTGAGGTGACTGAATTCCTTCTTACAGAAGTATTATTTAATTCACTCCTACAGTGGAAAACACAGCATCTTGTTGGATAGGTCTTTCTCCTAAGCCTCCTTAGATTGGGTTGTTACTATAAGTACATTAAAGCACTGTAGTTTTAAAAATGAAATATTTCTGTGGAAGTGTGATGACTCATAAAACTACTAAACTTTACTTTTTGATGACCTTTAGTTGTTTCTCTTGCTGTGGGTTTTCTTCTATTAGTGGTTTGAAGTAGTGTATTTCACAAAAATAACTAGCCTTGCCAATAAAGTGATTTTTTTTTTCTTACCAAAATATATCAGTAAACCTGGTACCTTTTGACATTGATTACAAAGCCTACTTGTCAATTTCAAATTTTTTCTTTCTACATTATTTTTGAAAGAAATTAAAACTATAGCAAAATTTCTCTTTATTCCCTTTTTAAAAATGTTATTGAAGTGTCCACTGAGCTCTTGTAGAAGAGTTCTGTATTGTTTCAAGACCATCATATTCACTGTAGTCCTAGCCTCTGGCCAGACCTACAGGTAAAAGGGCAGCTCACTGCTGACTAATCAAAAAGCAAAAAGGTAAAGACATGTAGGAAATGTAGTACTTGAACTATTCACTCTCCTAGGGAACGTTGGTGTATTCTAAGTAGATAGAAGGCCACCTGCTGAGCTTGACACGTGGTGCTTTTAACTAGGAATGCATTACATGTCCTCTCACTGCAAGCACAGCATACCGGCACCTCTAAAAGTAAATTGCAGTGATATTTTAGTGACTAGGCCATTTTGAACACTTGTGCCTTCGAATATTTATTGATATTGAGTTTTATGAAAACTATTAATGTGTTTACTCAATCTCCTTAAAGTCATGTCCATGCTTTAAAAAGTTTCTCTGTAGAAGAGAAAAGGGATTTGTTTTAAAATTCTCTAAAATGAGACCGTTCTTTGCCAGCTTTTAAACTCTGAAGCCTCTCAACTGCCTATGTATTTTGGAAATACTTTCAAAGTTTGTGATATGGTCATCTAGAATCTAGCCCTTCTGAGAAGACTTCAGTCCCACAGCGTCATTGCCAGTGTCAACCACACTAGAATTCTTTGGACCACAGCTAAAAAGAACCTTCTATTTTTTTATCCCTCCCCTTCCTCCCCAGATACCAAGTAGAACTAAAGCGATAAAGATGTTTGGTAAAAACCTACAGAGCCTTTCTAATATGTGCAGGAAACTTTGTGGAGTTGTTATTTCCTTTTTGAGGTGGTGCACAACTGTATTCATAAATTTTACATTAATCATTATGCTAATGAGTATGTAAAACATTCTTCTGCATTGATGCATTTTATACCTCCCTCCATTAAAAGCATAAAAGCCACAGTTGTCACGTGTATTTGTAAAACAACCTGGGTCACAAAATGTGCCATCACATTATATAAATGCAAGATAACCTTAACCGGAGTAAAACTGAGAAACTTGAACATATAAAAAATTGGTATATTATTAACTTCTGTTTTCCTACAAACCCTTCACATCTCTTAAGTTCTGTAGCAGAAAAATATGTAAAACTTTTTAAACTGGCGTTTTTCACCTATTCAATGCCTTCTTTCCTGATTCCCTCCTCCTCCCTCCTGTATGCATCCAAAAGGCTATTATGATAGAAAAAGTAAACCTAGGCCCTTTTATTATGTATGTGTAATCTGCAGTACAATTTATAAAGATATAACTTGCCCGTATTTCCTTTATTTTTCTTTTCTAAGGCTTTCTTGAAAAACGTCTAGCTCTTGTATGGTGAGTTAATACATGCAGAATTAAGCATAATTGTTAGGCAGATTATCCTAGCATAATACTCTAATGATACAATGGTTTACCCGAAATACCTTGAGGTTGTTTAGTGTCAACTCTGCTGGAGAAAAATCTTATCCTGGCTTTTAATGCACCAGTAGCCCCTTATTTCAACACAAACACGAAAACAGGTCGCTTAGTTGAAGCAGAAAAATGCCAGTAGTAACTTCCAATTTATACCCAGTTAATGTAGACACCCAGTAGCTTTATGTTGGGACTATGACTATGGTTCTAATTTTACCCTTTATTGGGCATATAGGGCAACATTACAGTTTAGGATCATTAAATGACAAACTTGGTGAGTGCTGACAACAAATGCCTGATTTCTGGGAGTAAGTGGTTTTCCAGTTCAGGGGGTAGGAGAGTGAACATGTGCAGGATCTTCTCTCAAGGAGACAGGAAGCATAGTGTGCCACCAAAGGATCATGGCTCCATTAGGCTGGAAGGAGTGCCAGTCCTGGTAAACCATCAGCGATCTTCAACACAGCAAATCCAAATTTTCAAACTAATTATAGATAGAAGAGAGAATAAGTCCAGACTGACTTATAAATTGATTTGGATGACTACTGAAGTGTCCTCCATTCATGACTCTGCAGTCTCTTCAAAGTGACTGTTGGAGCAAGGAGCCTTTCATGTGCTCCCAGTTATTATACAGTGCATACAGGCTGGTAAGTGTTAGTCCTGCTAGACCACCTCGTGCTATCCCCCGAAGACCACCTGAGAGAGAGAAAAGAAAATGATGCAGCCTTGTATTGCATGGGGTCCTAGCATCAAAGGTTTAAACAAGAGTCATACAAGTGAGAGACACCGTTGATATTCCATTCCAAACAGGAGGATAAATCCACCAAATCACTTGTTTATAATTTAGCTGAATAATATTCAGACAATATGAATACATATACTATTCCATATTTTCATATTACAAGCTTTTAATTTCAAAGATTAGTTGTCAATTTGTTCCCAAGCTCACTGGCAGTAATGATTTCATTTACTTTCTCAATGCGCTTACCATGAAGTCCCAACAGGCTCAGTTATTTCCTGCTGGTTCCACTATTCAGAACTTCACTGTTACGTTCAGGGGATTGATGGCTGTAACGCTGTAATGTAAACACGTTCCCACCCTACTTGGAAACAGTATTAGCAGGTATCAAACCCAGGGCCGGCCCCCCTTTTTTTTTTTTTAAAGATTTTATTTATTTCCCCCTGCTCCTCCTGTTTTGTGCTCGCTATCTGCTTGGTCCTTTAAATATTAACTTCTTAAGGCTGAAAAACCAGTGGTGATTGAGAATGCTATAATCAAGCTTTGCTTAATTGCTGATGACTCATCGACTCCCCCCATTCCTGCCCTGATGTTTTAGACAATCCCCCACAACTAATGAGCAGTGAGTCACCTAGCACCATCGTACTAGTTTAAAAAAACTGAATAAGTAGAATTTGAACCACTACTGCTTAACAACAAATGAATTTTTCTTGAAGGAACAAATTTGCAATATGCACTTAATTTGAAATGCAGAAACAAAAATGTTACAACCAGTTATTTAAGAAACCCCAAAGGAAAAAGGCGTGTTCAAAGACACTTAAAAACCACCTATTCTTCTAGCTCCACAAACAAACAGGGATCATAAACTTCATGGAGCCTTTACTATTAACTATGGAGTGTTTCTTTTGAGTAATTTGTTAGGAAGACAAAGATGAGTGGAGCTGTGGTTCTTGTAAGAGGCCCTTTAGCTATGTTCCAGTCAATTCTATGAAGTTCAGTGAAGCTGAACTTCAAGTTACACTGCAGAACTAACTGGTTCTGCAATAATGTCCTACAAGCTGGCTTCAGCTGATAAGATTAAAGGACCACTCCCTCTCGGAATCTCTCTCCTCTGAAGACTTCTGATAGCTAACCTGCTTCAGTCCCTCTGAGGCCATAATTTTCTCTCAAAGAGACCCAAACAAGCTTGCAGACATATGTGGTAGAAGGATCTAAACCATTAAAAGAAAAATCACTAATCAAAGTAACAGGAGATGTCTTCCTCCACATCCTCTATGTATCATCTTGTCATATGTAGACTTGACCTGGCAATTGAATTTGCAACTGTATTCAATGTGGTTGGAAAATAACATACATTCACCTTGCTAACTTAAAAACTGCTTAGTTGAGTAAGGATCTACCTTGTGTCTTTGACCAGTCAATAAAAAGCTGTAGGGACCAAAAGTGAACTATAATTAGACCAAATTCATAAAGTGGAAAAAATAATGCATAAGAGGCACAGGAGACTAAACATAGCTAAAGCTATATACTGTGGTTCAGTTATTAGACCACTGAGGGTTCTCTCAAGCAGGTAACACCATAACTCCATTTTGAATCAACACAAAAAACAAACTAAGCACAATATTTTGCAGCAACTATTTCCTGGAACCAAATGTTCAACTTCAGACAAACTCACCTGGACCTCTAGCCCATTACAGATCTACAAGATTTTGAGTTCTGCCCATTGGCTCGGAAACAGCTGCAAACAAAGTTTCTTCCTAAGAACATGGCAGGGACTTTCACACTAGCTCCTGGCTATCAGACCTCTCTGGGAATGCTCTTTGGCATAGGCAGTAGAGGTAACCTGATGAAGATGGGAAGGAGAAGGCTTTAAGCATCCTAAAAGAACAATGCATTTTCCAGAAACCTTTCTACTTTCTGACTAGAATGAAATAAAAACTTAGTGCAAATCAATTTAGTTACTTTTTATGGATAGAAAAATAATGACACCAAACATGTACAGTGTTCCAATTTTTCCACGTTGCTAATCCTGATTCCAGGGTTGCCTTTTACCAAATGCCAGCCACATTTTAACTTTTCCCATTAACTTCAGGGTTTCCCAACTGGAATTTGTTAAAACCAGGGTTGCTTTGTTTAAAAGTTGAAGGGCCTCTACTTTAGGCTTTCTATAATCAAACAACCCCTGTCCAACTAAGTACAGGAAGTCCATCAGCAAATATACTTGCTTTGGACAAAGTACCCAAATAAGGCCAACGGTCAACCTATAAAGCAAAAACAAACGATCTATAAAGCAAAACAAACATGAGACTTATGTTTCACAATTTTACACCTTCTATCTTTTGAATCCTTAACCAACTCTTCCCGAGACGAGGACAAGTATTGCCTCTTCTAAAGATGGGGAAAATGAGACCCTGAATATTTAAGTGCCTTGTTTGTACAAGCTGGTTAATGAGAGCTCACACATTCAGCTGAGATTTATATTAGAGCTAGGATCAGCAAATCTTTTTAAAAAACAGACATAGTAAAGGGCTTTGGTGGCCAAAAGCTATTATGTAGGTGCTTAATAACCATTTAAAATATAACTATTTAAAGATGTAAAAAAACATTGCTAAGGTAAATATTCTGCTGATCCAGAATTCCAACACAGCTCACAATTCTTAGCTTAACATAGTTAAGTAGATTGAAATCTCTCTAACAAAGGCAATAAAGTGTCTTTTATTCATTGCTGGTTTAGAATAAACCCAAGAAGACAAAGCACAAAATTATGAATTCTGTGTGGTATGAATACAAATAACTTCAACTTCCAGATTCAAGGATTTGAAAAAAAAAAAAAAAATCATGAGACCCTAGTATAGAGCCAACATAAAATGTGAAAGAAAGAAGTTTATATTTAGGGAAATGGCTAAATCCCGCCCACTTAAAATATTTCCAATTACCCAAGTACTCTTCAAAAATAGAAAGAAAAAGAAAAAAAAAAGGAAGGGAGCTTCGAATAAAGTAGGTATGGAGCTATTTTAGTAGGAAGAAAAGTCATAAGGAAAAACACATGAGAAAATGGGGAGTTTGACAGACTAAGAAGGGGAAATTTAAAGGAAGAACTCTGGTGATGTGATTTTGGTTTAGGTCTAAAGCTTATTTAACAAACTATGTAAATATTTTTCAGAAGGTTTGAAATGTCATAAGATTTCCTGTGGCACATGACCAGGACTCTACCAGAATAGAACTAGTTCTGCTATCATTTTTAAGACAGGGAATCCTAAGAAGCCTGCCTGTTGATGTATCCTTAGGAGGTAAGGCCCCAGAAACCAAAAGATAGGGCCACACCCCTACCCCACCAATATGAAACCTATTAATCCTCTATCTTCTGCAAGAAGGTCAGCCTCTAAAAGCAAAGTAAGTAAAAGTAAAAGGACATACATATTCAGCACTTCAAATTAAGCTATTGCCATCTGAGGAGTTGTTAAAAGGTTCTATTTATTAGTACACAGAATGCCAAACCTTCAAAATTAAATTTCACACACCAAAGAGAGTCTCCTGGTGACATGTTTCTATTACTGGCAACATTCTTCAAGTAAAAATTCATGTAACATAGGCAAAGGGCTAACAGTCATAATATATAAAATGATTCAACAAATCAGTTAAACCAACAATTCCCCCTAAATGGACAAAGGGATGACAAAGCACTTCAGGGAAGAAACATACAAGGTCACAAAATAACACAAGTTGCTCTGTCTCACAAGAAACCAGGAAAAAGCAAATCAAACATTAAGATTACAGTTTCACCAACTGGCTTAGAAAAAATTGATGGTAGATAACATTTAATATGGGCAAAGGTATGCTAGTACTTTAAAGGGAATTTGGCATTAGTTATTAACATTTTAAATACATAGATTCTTTGCTCAAGTAATTGGACTGTCAGCAACTCATCCTCAAGGAGAAGGTGTATTTGAACAAAGACAAGAGAGACAGGGATGAGGACGCATGTGAGTTGGATGTCTGGGACAAGCACTACTAGGAAAAGGTAACAACAAGAAGAGAAGCCCTGAAGTGGGAGTGTGCTTGGTGTATTAAAGCAACCATAATAAGGGCAATGGGGAAGAATGAATTTGGCTTAAATGGACTTTCTTACCTTCTAAATACCAGCATTTTCACTTGATCATAAGCTTCAAAGCGTTTATTTATCGTAACTTCCAGAGAGTTAAACATTCACCCTTCTTATGAGTACAGAGTCTACACCAAGAAATGTTAACTCAGGGTTTAGAAACCCTCTAAAGCTTCCATAAGATTCTCACCATTCATAAAAAAGCAATCACCAAAAAGACTAAGAATCTCTGGCTAAAAACAGCCCTAAAAGGACACTTCTGTGAGGAGTCAAAAACAACGGAGTCTTGTCTTGCCTGGAAGAACTGGGGCTGCAAGTAAGGAAGGATAGAGGTATGGGAAGCCCAAGATGCCTACTTGTTATGCTATTCAAAGTCACAAGTATTGCTTTTACAATATAATGAAAGAAAGAGAGAGAAAAAAAGTAGGAAACAGCCTTCTATTGACCCCATCACCTTTGACATCTACCTTTCCGTCACTATTCCCCCTCATCCAATCAGTGGTGAAGTTCACCACCATTACCCAAGCTGAGGTCTCACCACAACTCCTGAACCATTGCAAATATTTTTCATTGGCCATTTTGACTTTAGACTTCCTGCCGCCAGTATACCTTACCTACCCACATTGCCAGGCTAATCTCCCTCAAGGAAAGTTCTAATCCCAACAGCCCCTAACCAAAAACCTTTGATGATGACACACTGCCTTCAACCTAAATTTAAATTCCTCACCCCAGCCTTCTATGCTCTTACCCTATCTTTCTAGAGTTTTCTCCCAACCTTGCCTTATGTATATCACATAGACCGAGATAAATTTAAATCCAGTCCATCCTTAAGCACAGCTCAACCATTATTACACACCCTTTCAAGAAATTTCCCTGATTTCTTCCTTTCTTTACCCTGGCGTGAAAAAAACAATGGGCGTTGGAGTCAGACTAGGGTTTCATAAGCACCAGGCCACTTAACAGCTGTGTGTGAGCAAGTGAAAGGAACACTTCCAGCGTATGAAAAGATGACTGTTTAACAGTACCTACCTGTGCATTTATACAACATGCCTGTCATGGTGCCAGCCGCTACTGTGTTGAGGTCATCTTCTGCACCTCGTGTCTTCTCGATGATGACACCAAATGCACTATAGAGCAAAGCTACAGGGGAAATGGAACTGATCAGTAATAAAACAATGATTAAAAGTCAGTACGGCAACTATATGTAGATGAATTTATCCTTTGGACAGAACTGTATAAGCATTCAAAAATATATAATCATCACTGGAATACACTTTATAACTGCAAAAACTTGGAAACCACTAAAATGCCCATTAAGAGGGGACTGATCCAAAGGGAC
Organism: Chaetophractus vellerosus; assembly: GCA_004027955.1. Classification (NCBI taxonomy): domain Eukaryota; kingdom Metazoa; phylum Chordata; class Mammalia; order Cingulata; family Chlamyphoridae; genus Chaetophractus; species Chaetophractus vellerosus. The sequence continues at coordinate 14,882 of PVKH010003307.1, forward strand.
TTTCCATATAATGGAAATAACTTATAGCCTCACTTAAAAAGATATAAATTCACTAATATGGAAGGCAAGTGTGTATTGTGTGCACATGACTGACTGGACAAAGAAAATGGAAAGATTCAGAAGAAACATATATAGCAGCCATTTCTGGAAAGTACCATTAGGAACATTTTTAATTTTCACTTGTATTTTATTCAGAAGTTATACTTTGGATAAAGAAAAGAAAAAACAATATTTCCATTATAAGAATAATGAATGTTTAAAGAGGGTTAGTTCTCATGCATTTAAAAACTGTAACACTAGCACAATTTAGTTCTAACTAGATCTTCCTGCAACTCACCCTTCTCCAACTTCTAAAGGTTTTTATCAGCAACGAATGCATTAAACTTTCCTACACTTTCTCAAAATTATAGCCACTTCACTCCCACTCCTCCCAACATCATCACATCAAGCTCAGGTTTACAACTGCTCTGTTGCTATGTTTTTGTATTTCTGTAAAAGCTCATCTTCCTGTTTCAACTAATTTAACTGAATCTGAACCTGAGCAGAGCCTTGTGACAAGCCATCCAAGTGTGCTCAGTGCCAAAGAGATTTTCTGGGACCCTGGACTTCCAGTGCCCAAATCAGCAAAGTCCCAGGCAGAGCAAAAGGACGATAACTCTAGGTAAACAACCAACCAAAAGGGAAGGAAAAAGAGTGATATGCATGGGGTGGGGAGAATGTGGGTGTGAGCAGTGGCTGGAAGTGGCCACCATTAGGATTCCAAATTACTACTCTGGCTTCATGGTGTGACAATGTACTGCTTCCTAGTACTGTGACAAGGCAGGGATCTTACATTGTCACAACTGAGGCTCTTATTAGTTCTGCAATGAGATATCTATGCTTCCCCTTAATTAATCTGCCAAAGATTTTTAGACTTCATAAAGAAAAACTTAGGTATTGGGCTATAACTGCCACAAGTATACGTTATCAGTAATCAAAAGAGTCAGTCATTTATAGAAACATTATGATACAAAGTATTTGATTCTGACTTGATCACCAAGAATCCTTTGCCTAGAACTGCAAATGTTTTCATTATCTACAGAAGTCCTATCGTAACTGTGGCATGTGGCAAATAAGGCCATGAAACTCAGGTAAACAGACAGACTGCTGAACAGGTAATTAAGAAACCAGCAAGAGTACTTTAATCTGTCACATTTCACTACAGGACCTTGAACCTGTCCTAGCATTCAAAGCCCTAAATTATCTGGGTTTCGTTTAGTTCAAATATAATTTTATTTGCTGCCTGCTTGAAGAGTAGATTATGTAGTCTTTAAAAAGATTAAAAGCATTCAGGTTGTACTAGCACCTAGAATTATTTCATTATGCAGTTCATAGTCTTTTAGAAACTATGTAGCATTTCCACTATTCACCAGAATGAAATTAAAGTCATATCTTAGCACCAGAATTTTGGCTGATCAAAATGTACATGATTTTTACACATTCCTTCTTTGCACTGACAATTTATTATCAAGCAATATCTCTACTTACCCAGAGAACCCAGAGTATTAGCCCAAAGTGCCCCTTGCCTGGTCACCATATTCAAAATCCTACCAGGACAGAAAGAGAAAGGATCAGTGTTTAGAATCATTTTTTCTCTCATATATTTTAAGCCATTATAGTAGCTATTTAAAATGCATAAACCCAAGCTCCAAAGTTTTCCTAATTTTAAAATTTATATTACTACCCCTTTAAAAAAAATAAAATTTAAAAATTATCATTGTTCTTTACAAATAAGGTTATGTTAAAACTTCCAACATTATGGGCAATGACTAAGGAAAATTCTATTAAATTTATGCAGATTCTTAAGCTGCAGCTACAAAGGCTGTGAATCATAGCTGGGAAAGTACTTTCTAAAGAAGTTTACAGAAATTGATCGATGTAAAAAAAAATGCTATTATAATGATGACCAACTAGTTTGATTTCTTTTATGGGGAGGGAATATAAAGTATATACTTAGAATATAAAGTAGAACAAAAGTACACAATATAAAGTAGATGAAAGTATAGACATTAAGTAGATCAAAGCATAAATATAAAGTAGAATCAAAGATAAGCAAAGATAAGGAAAAAGCTAGTTACTCCTAGCTGACGAAGCACAATCTGTGTCTGCTCCCAGACTAGCACTAAGCAGCCAAAGTGAATGCTCAGCACACTCTCAAAGAAGCACGGCTCTGCCTTGCACCAGTGCCAGACACCACCAGAACAGTGGTGGAGGCAACCAGATGAAGAAGGCAGACATTGCTCTACCAGCAGTGTAACACCATCCCAGGAATGGTCTGTCCGGACAGCTGACTACTGCTGGAAATGAGAGAATTACAGTAACAAACAGGAAAAGAATCTGTTTATGTGATGCTCTAAAATAACAAAAATTGGTATTACTTCTAAAAGGTTGTTTGACAAACTAGTAATGTTTACAAAGAAAACCGTATTGTTTTTAAGTTTCTAATGTATTTTAATTTCAACAAGTTTTTCATTTGTAACATGCTTTAAAAGCTATTTTCTTCATTGTATTGCTGGTGGCACTGCAAGATGATAAAATCTTTTGGAAAGTAATTTAACAAAACAGCTGCATTAAATGGCCCTTTACCTATTTCACACTCTCAACACTCTTACAGCCAGAGATTAGTGAAAGCTTGCCCTGAATCAGAAAACTATTAAGTAATGAAGGTAGGATTTGAAGCCATATAGAACTGCCTGACTCCCTGCCTTCTTTTCCTTATTAGATGCTGTCTCCTTATCTAGGAAGATGAGAATGAGTATAAGAAAAGAGCATGCAAGTTAAAAGAAAAAAAAATATCTGACATAAAAAAAAAAAGGCAAACCAATGCAACTCTGGTCTCTAAGGAAGTTAATAACTATTATTTTCTTAAAAAACAAAGGTTAACTTTTCTAGAACTTCCACTTTCAAACTGATATTAAATAATTTAATGATGATATTGGGAATATGTTCCAAATTAATACAGGAGGGGATAGGTGGTTTGATGGTTGTTGAGGATGGATTACTGTTCATTATAACTACTCTGTCTTTTGTGTATATTCAAGATTCTCCATAATACAAAAAAGAGTTAAAAAATTTATGGGAGCAGGGCCGGCTGTAGAGCCCAGTT
>PVKH010003308.1:0-25203 GCA_004027955.1 Chaetophractus vellerosus
TAGGAGGCACCGGGAACTGAACCTGGGAGCTCCCATGTGGGAAGCAGGTGCTTGACCGCTTGAGCCACATCTGTTCCCCATTCTTTTATTATTATTATTATTATTATACATCCCCCTCCCCTGCTTGTTCTTGCTGTGTTCATTTTTCTTTGCGTTCCTCTGTATCTGCTTGTCTCCCCCTGCTGGGGCGACCCGTCGAGTCAGCTCACCTGCGCGGTGGCCTGCCTGCTCACGGGGGCTTGCCTTTGCCTGCAGGGGCTTGCCTTTTTGCCCGCAGGGCCTTGCCTTTGCCTGCGGTGGCATGCCCTGCCCACGGCGGCTTGCCTTCTCGAGGCGGTCTGCCCATTTGAGGAGGCCCTGGGGACCGAACCCGGGGCCTCCCATGTGGTAAACCGGCGCCCTACTAACTGGGCTACAGCCGGCTCCCCCAATCTTTTTTGATAATGGAAGTAAGTACAAAGGTCTGTTGTGGATGGATGTGAAACTCATCAGAGAACATGAACCTATCAGTTTTAAGCCTGCATGCTTCTACTAACACCTTAATCAAGAATAGCTCTCTATTGTTTACGCTTTTTATATCAAATGCAGAGAAATGACATTTTTCATCCTGTTATATCTGTCCCTTTTCATGTCACTGGATTTGGCCAAGTTTGTATGTCTTATATAAGTTATATATAAGTTAATGCAAAAATGTCCAAATCAGGGCATCATCAGAGATGCTTTCTCACCAAAGGTCAGCTGCTAGTAAATCCTAGAGTCCTGCTACATGGCAAGGCAAGGTGATGGCTGATCTCTGGAGTCCTCTCTCACACATGACAGGGTCAGACTGGTAGCTTGCTTTCTCTGCATGTTTCCGCTTCCAGTTCTCAGTCTATGTAAGACCCCAGCAAGAGGGCACAGACCCACCCTGGAGCCAGTCAGAGCCCCTAAAGTGATCTAAACATGATCTAATCAAAAGGCCCCTTAACTGAATCTAGTGCAGTCAAAGGCCTCACACCCACAGGAGTGGATTAGTCCAAAGAACATGATCTTTGCTGGGATTCACAAAACTTCATATTGTCACACTTGTTCAAGATGAGGACGTTAACTAGATAATCTCAGTCAGTTACTGAATCCTTACCAAGCACTGTTTGATCTAAGTACATTAATTGTTATTTCATTTAAACCTCACAACTAAGCGTAAGTTAGATATTATTATCTTCCTTTAATAGATGAGGTGCACAGCCAGGGTAAGCAACTCTCTGGAGGTCACAAAGCTAATAGGAGTAGAGCAGTTAGTTTGACTTTAGAAGCCAGGTTCTTAGCCACTCTGCTTTAAAATATTATATTTTTCAGAGAAAATAAAATTAAAGTTTTTTTAATGTAATTTTTTTTGCATTATTAGTTTCCTCTCTCTTCACTTAGGCTTAAGGGCTTCAAATAGTTTTGCCCATTTTCAACTCTTCCAAACCAGTGACTTGCAAATCTTACTTTATAATTTCATTTTTCTTCCCTTCTAAATTCTGACAAATCAAAACAACTTTAAAGGTTGGAGAAGGGAGGCTCACTAATTTTACAAATGTGTCTGGTTTGCTGAGTTTCTTTACCCAAGTCCTATTATAAATAGTAATGGTACAGTTTATACCTGTTTATTGGTTTCAGTTGTCAAAAGATTCATCATGGATTTCTATTTTCATTCCTGGCCCCTCTAATCAATGTGTTTGTGCTGTGGGGTTTAGTAAAGGCAGTTGCCTGGTAGTTGGTGCCTTCCAGGTTCCCTTTGTCATTCATGACAATTGGTCTCCTTGTTGTGCCTCTTTCAGTACAAGGAATTGAGCGCATGTAAAAGCATTTCAGAGATTTTCCAACTAATGATTTTTCCTCTTATTCTTTACCGGTTGGTTTCTCAGGCAACCTGGCCTCCCCTAGCACCCGCTGATGTCTTTCCCGCCCCTCTTCCTCTCCTCTACCCCTCCCGTTACTTGAGGGTTTTTTCCATTGCTGCTTTAAGGCTACACTAAAAGAATATGCATCTTTTCATAAATCTCTGTTCCTGTATGCTTCTCAGAATGTATTAGAAGGATAGGGAGAGAAAAACACTTTTAGAAGCTAAGTAACCTTATTTTGGGGTCAGTTATAAAAGGATTTTAGCCATAAAAGGATCAGTTTATTCCATTGACCCCAGTGTTTGTTTTTTGTTTTGTTTTTATTTGAACAGTAATAAAGAAAATGTTTTCTAGTAAAACCAGACGTTCTATAATTGAGCTTATTTTAGGAATGTAAGGTATTGTAGAAGGAAAAATATTCTGAGAATGGTGTGCATAGTTTGGTTACTATAGGGTTATGCTGTGATTTTCCTTTTAAAAAATCACTTGTGTCTATGAAAAGCCATTTGTATTACTATGGGGGAGGAGAGAGAACAAGTATAGTTCTTATAATCTAGCTGCAGTTCGCAACTGAAGACCCTTCTGCTTCTTAGTTCGTGATATCTTTTGAATTCCTGTCCCCGACTCTGTTAGGTTCACTGAACTACCAGCTAAAGCCCTGGGCAGAGACTGCCATTTCTGCTATATAAAACACAGTGAAAAGCCCTGCTTTTGGAAATACAAAAATGAAACAATTTGCACAATCAATATATGTTGGGCGCCACATGGTTGGTCCTAACTATAGTGCTTGTTGCTATATCATTATTTTTATATTTGGAAATATTTTACTTTGGCCTTAATGTCTTTTTTTTTTTTTAAGTGCTGTAGAGCGTATGGGGTGTAGGTAAGGAGTAGATTAGAAAGACAGAGATAAGAATAGAAGTAGTAAGAATTGCTATGCAAATGCCCTTCCCTGTATACGTATACAAATATATGGGATTTGTGCATCTAAATACATGAAAAGATATGAAAATATGATTCCCTTTTCTGTGTCAGTAAGTTTGGGGATATATGCCTATGGATATATATGTTTATGGGTGTGTTTTCTGTAAGGTAGGAAGGAAAAACCTGATGTAAAAGCAAGGGGAGGGAGGAGTTAATTTTACTTGAATAAGTCAATGAAGGTGGCGTAAAGAAACTGACCATAAATTGATTTTAGGAGATTGAATAAGGATTATTATTATTTTATATAGTGGTGAGGAATTGTCAGTTTATATTGAACCCCTACTTCTACTTGTTAGCTAACGCTCTCACCTTGGATAAGTCTTAGGCTTTTGTTTCATTTGTAAAACAGGTATAACCATGCTTACCTCAAAGAATTGATTTGGAGTCAGTGAGATAACATGAAGCACAGCACTTGATACACAGTAAACTTATCTAATAAATGGTGCTGATTATTATTTGGTGATACTGCTTTCACCATAGAAGAAAATGGTTGTAATGTGAGGAATTAATGGGAGACCTTTGGTAAGTAGATTAATTGGGAAGTTATTGCTTTATCCAAACAGTGCTTTTAGGTGACAAAGGAATTCAGGGCATGGGAGGAGGTTTGTCAGGGGAAAACATGTACATCTGTTTAATTATAAATGGACTGATTTTGAGATAATGGAGAAGCAGCTAGGGGATATCCAGGAGGTGACTATTGGAGTTATGGATTGATATGAAGCCTGGAGAAGTTGAGGCTGGAGGTACTGATTTGGAAGTCACTAATGTTTTCTTTTTTAAAAATGTGCTTCTTATGTACTGCCAATACACTTGCTTATGGTATTGTTCTGAGGCAGTAGGCTGTATGTTCTGAAGGCCTGTTCAAGTTAAGATTTGTTGCTTCATTCATTAATGCGTGTAGGTTGTACCCAACTTTGGTTAGCCTTCTGACCTTTGGGCCTCATTCCCGGCATGCATTTTCTCTAGTTATCTCTTCAAGGGGAAAGTTCATTCTTTGAATGGTGGAAGCTCTCTTAGGTTGGCACATTTCCTCCTCTTCAAGTCTAGACACTCGGCCTCTATACTTGTTTTATTCAGGAAAGTTCTTGCCTCTGAAATGTAGGCCTAGCTCACATCGGCTGGTCGTTGGCCAGGAAGGACCAGTACATCAATCGGCATTGCTCCGTGCCAGGCTGTATTGCTGCCGAGAAGCTTGCATAGTTCCCGTGTTGGCTCATCGCCTGTTCTTAGACATGACTACACCACTGAAATACAGAGTGCCTTGCTGCCCTCTCACAGACTGTCTCCTGTTTCCAGTTTATGTTTTTCAGAGTGAGAGAGAAAAAAGTCTTTTGCCTCTGCCTTCAAACTAAAATTTAAATTTCAGCAACTTTAGATCCGATGTAATAAAATATTAAGAGACTCAGAAAATAGCATATTAGAATAGAAAATTCAATTACTTACTTCCCAGTTTATAGTAGGGTTTAAACCTTAGTTAAGTCCCTGTATGTTTTAGTTACATTTTTGAGTTAAGCTCTCAGAAACTATCTTGCTTAGGTAAAGATTAACCCTTGTTAATTGCCCTGCCTCATCCTTCCTTGTGTGTCAAAATCTACACGAGATTTTTTTTTTAAGATATATTTTATTTATTTATTTATTCCCCCCTTGCTGCTTGTGCTCGCTGTGTCCATTTGCTGTGCTTTTTTCGGGGTCTGCTTGTCTTCCTTTGTTGTGTCATCTTGTTGTGCCAGCTCACTGCACCGTGGGGACTGTCAGCTCACCACACCACGCAGGCTGTCTTGCCTTCACCAGGAGGCCCCGGGAATCAAACCTGGGGCTTCCCATATGGTAAACGGGAGCCCAACCACTTGAGCCACAGCCGCTTCCCCACAATGAGATTTTAATTTGGAAGTTGACAGTCATAAGAAGCTGACAATCTAATTTGTTTATTTAGTTAGCAGTCTAAAAGCTAACATTTTAATTTTACTCAATCCCTTCTTTATCTCTAATACCCTAATTAAGGTAACTTGGGTTGCCTTTAGTTGTAATTTGTAACTTTTGTTAGGGTTGAATTTATACTGTATTTTTCTTTTTCTTAGTGGTACTGGAGGTCTCAGGGGCTGGCCCTGTTCTTGATTGTTTCTGGAACTTAGGAATGTTGGCACTGAACTGGCAACATTCAACTTGTTTCCAAGAGGCAAGTGGCAGAATACTATCTGAGTGGCAAGTTTGCCCACACTTCAAATAAGCAAGTGTATGGTAAGCTACACATTTACAGTGTTAGTTTCTGGCCTGCCCACGATGTTTCTGAAGTTCACTCTGCATTTTAAAAGGTCTTACTGATTTTAATAGCAAATGTAGAATATTGCATGGAAACACAGTTCATCTGAGGGAGGATCAAACTTGTTTAAAAAAATGACTGTAGATGAAAAGATGCAGCTGTCTGGGCATTATAGATTAGAAATCTGCTTTTAAAGTTTAAACTGCTTGGATAAGATATCCTGTTTCCCTGGTTTATCCTTATATTTTTTTCTGATGTCCCTTGCCACACAACTCATAGAGGAATATTTTATTTATTGTAGTAGTTTTTGGAAGAGAGACTAGAGTATAGATTATTTAGGGTAGAACTGAGATCTTTTCAGTATTAGGTCTCTCCGTTTTTGGACATGGTGCATCTCCCTGTATTCAGGTCTTCTTTTAGCTCCTTCAGTAAAGTTTTTTTACTCCTCCAAAGAAGTCACACATTTTTGTATTTTTTGTATTTTTGTGTTTTTTTCCTGATAGTTTGTGACTATTGTGAATAAATGTGTTATTTTTTAAATGACTGGCACATTTTCTTATCAGTTAATGCAGGTATAGTAGAAATATACTAAAATATACTAAATATACTAAATTTTCATGTGCTAGAATCGCATATATTATGTTATACTTAAGTTTCACTTATAACCCCTCTACCCCCACCCCCACCCCTCCATTCCATCATCTGTGAAACTATGGGGCTGGATTAGAATAAGGTATTTTCAAAAACCTACCTCTTCCTAACATTAAGTGGTTCTGTGTGGAGATGAAATCCTTTACATACTTTATTACGTTAGTGGTAGTTGTACTACTCAAGCTACATAGATCAGTGCTATGAATAAAACCAAACTTTAGCTTTGTACACATATATTTGCATTTGTTTTAAGGCATTCTGTTCTCTGCATAGTGATTCTTTAATGTCTTGTGGTAAAAGAGTGAGGATTTAACACTTTAAAAATAAAATTCAGAAATGCAGTTCCTTATTCTTGTGGAACTGGTTAACTATTATCTCCTCTCTCTAAATTTTAGTTTGTTACTATGTTAGTTTTACTGCATATTTTCCCTCCCCAAAATAGATGGTTTTTATCTAAACCATAGTGGTTTTTTTTACAAATATTTACATCTCAAGTAAAATTTTTCCTAGCACATGAATTTCATTTGGTGAGTCTCATTAGAGCAGGTTATTTCAAGAGAGCTTTTTGGCACGTGTTTATTCTCTTTCATACCTCAGTCCTAAGGATCCTATATGCAGATGCCAGAAGATTCCACTGGGAGTTTGAGTGGTATTCTTGAGTTATTATTTTTTAAAATTTATTTCTGCTGGGGGTAAGGAGGCAAATGTGTACTTGTTTATCCCTGAGAATATATTTAGTCCTAACTCCAGAATGTGCCCCAATAACAGGCTATCTCTGTGACTTTAAAAAAATCTCTTACAAAGATGGGTTGTGTAGATTTCTGTCTAGATGTTTGTGAAGAAATCGTTTGAGTGAATCGAATGGCTGAATGGGTTCTAATCCTAATTTGAGTAGCGTTCCAGAAACTGCAGTCAGGACAGAGGTGAGGGGTAGTATTGAGATGGCACTGAGATGGTACCAGTAGCAATCTTTTGAGAACGTGGCCCCCTTTGTGCCACCTGAGGGACTTTGAGCATGAAGAGCAGTCCCTGAGCACCAGCAGCCACCTCGGTAAGTGCAGGAGTGTTGATAGCTGCCAGCCCTGGAATTAGAGCAGCAACCAGTCTCCTGGAATGCGGATTTTGGAAATTGCTATTCTTTTTGTTTGAGGAAGGGGAGGATGATAATAGTTAGTGATGAATACTTACTGGGCACTTGCTACATGCTGAGGATGGAGGAAAGACCTGCTGAAAGGGAAAAGGCCAGTTTGGGTGCTTGAGGATATATGGAGACCATAAAGGAAGTTGTTGGAGTTTTCAATTTTCTTTCTCAAGCAGAAGGTGAGGTCATCTATTGAAAGTTAGAGGTCTGAGGTTGGTTAAGAGGGCTTGAAGAAAGAAGTTTGGAATTACCAGGAAGTGGGGAGGAACCTGATCAGGGGTAAGTAGGATAAATATGGCAGTGATATTAGTAATAATAATAACAGCAACAAGAAGGAGCAATAATATCTATTCATTATCTGCTCCATGCCAGCTACTGTTCCAGGAGCTTTATGTTTTGACCCTACAGCAACCTTATTAAAGTAGTTGTAATTCAGATAAGAAACTATGTGTTGGAGTTAGGATTCCAATTTCATTCTCTTGGCCCAAACCCGGGCTTTTCCTTCTTTCTACACTGTTAATCGCATTCAGAGGCTTTCCCTCACACGGCAAGCCAGAAACTTAGAGTGTGATTTTTAAAATTGTTTTTCAGAGAAAGGAAGAAGAATGGGCTGTAATCAACAAAAACAAAAACACAACTGTTTATATCCGAAATAAAACAAATATGTTGCTGCCCTTGATGGATTGCGCCACTAAACGAAGTGAGCTACCAGAGTCCAGTAGAAAGCCAGATCTGGTTTTGTGACATAGACAGTTAAAGGCATCTGAAATGATAAACTGATTTTCTCCCTAAAGCCAGTATGTCTGAAAATACTGGATTGAGGTTAATGCTAGTAACTTCTTCAGTTTCTAAGCAGGGAGATATCACTTGGTATTTGTAATTATTCTGTTTATTTAACAGACGTTAGTTGTGTTCCTAATTTGTACTAGGAACTGTGTTAATTAAACAAGAACATCTTTTTATTCATGTTCTGCTCTAGATAAATGTCAAATTTTAAGAGAAGAAAAATCCAGTCTTCTTATAAATAGAAGCTTAAATTTCTTATTTGTTAGTTTTCATTTGACATACATAAAGGTGCTTTCCAAAGATACGGGTGAACAAGTGAGGGCCAAAAAAGTTTGATGCAAAGCATTCCAAAGCAGATTGAATGGTATTGAACCTCTGTACTGACTAGCAGTTTAATGCCCAGATGGACAAGCAGGTATTTTATTAATTAACAATGGTAAACTCAACTGATAATATCAGTTAACTTCTTGGCTTAACAAATACACTTATTATCCAGATGGGAAACTTCATTGCTGTATTGTGGATTAAATTTACATGACCTAAAACTGTAGAATATAACTTTGCCCTTCTTACCTACCAATAAGTCTTCACATGTCAGAACATTTATAATTAACTCAGGTTAAGCATTATACCTCTTTCAGGTTAAAGGTTTTTCCCTTTTAAACTTGGTCACATCTCATTAAGCTAAATGTTTCCTGTGTACTCTATTCTCTACCTTGTTATGATGACCTAACCCTTGGATTTTAATATTAGGAAAAGAACTACTCTATCAATAACGTATGAGGTGAAGTGCAGTGCAGATGAACTCTGTCAACTTGGTAACCTAGGGAATGCAAACCATTACCCAATAGAGATTTGTTGTTGCAGACTCTTTTCATGCATAGAAATCTCTTGCAAAAGACATTTTTGAAGGTTTGTTGCGAGGAAAGATTGCCTATGAATGAAAAGAGCCTTTTGTAGGTCCCTGTTGAAGAATCTGGTAACTGGCACTTTTGGCCTTTATACATAGATCCAAGGCTGGGAGACTATCTCAGGGTAAAGCTATCTTAAGTTTTGTATCCCAAACTATTAGTTTCTTCAATTATAAGAAACCACAGATTGCATAATGGCCTTGGTATTTTGTTGGTATGGAGAGAAGGATGATCTCAGAAGACTTGCAAGCTTGTGTTCAGATGTGTTTTTTCTGAATTAAAAAAAAAATTAGCAGTCTTAGACACATTTATGAAACTATTGGTACCCTAAATTAGCAAATCCCAAATGAGTGCACAAAGCAACCATTTTTTGCCTGCACCCAATGCATACTTTGCTGAGCTTTCTAATCCAGAGTTTATACATAGCAAATTCCAGCATCTGCCAAGTTCTTTTGTGACCTAGAGGGAAGTAGAACAAAGTGGGTTGAAGAATCTGGAAATGGATGCTGCCTATAGGGTAAATTACATTTTGGAATTTGCTTCCATGTGGATTTTCTCCTTGTGTACCACTGTGATGTTTAGCAGGCTGGGCTGGAAAGGTCATATTACACCAGATGAAGAACAATAAATGGTCTGTTCAGTGACTTGCTATTAAGCCTCCTGCCAGTGCAGACTAATAGCCATAATAGCCATTTCTCCTTTAGGATGCAAGATTTTGACTGTCATGTTTTTCAGAATATGATAATTTGTGGCCATTGCTTTCAGGTTGGTGGAGAGATCTAACATTTAAAGGCTCTTATCCCAATGACTTATAGTTTATCAACTGCTGCTTTTTCTTTGGAGCCTTGAATGCTACCATGGGTTAATTTTTAAAATTACAGCAAGAGTATATATCTCAAAGAAATGCATGTGAATATTAAATACATTTAATTAAAGAAGATCCTTTTTATTGATTTTAATTTTGCCAAAGAGATCTTGAATTTCTATTTTCTTTTAAGACATTGGCTTCTTCCCTTTTTTTTTTTCCCCCCACATTGGTCTTAGAAATAGTTTGATTCTTTTCTTAAGTTGTGATGCAATTTTAAACTATGTGCAGGGCATAGACCTTAGTAGGGTTGTCACGAGTATGACAAGGAGCTGTATAAAATGACAGCGTCCCGCTGAACTTAGATGGATATGTCAGACCAAAGAAAGACTCGGACACTTCCAGCTTGGCGAGTAGTGAGCATTTATTTAGGGGGTTTATGTAGGGTGCTCATCTTTGGTGGCAGGCGGAGAGATGGCATTTTCTGGACTCAATTTTCTAAGCTCACTGCAAAAGGAGAGGTGTGGTTTAAAATGCATTTTTAAAAAATTATATCTCCCCCCCTTTCTGCTTGTTCTTGCTGTGTTCATTTTTGTGTTCTTCTGTGTCTCCTTGTCTCCCCCCTGTTGTGGGGGCCCACTGAGTCAGCTCACTGTGTGGCAGCCTTGCCCTGCTTGCGGGCGGCTTGTCCTGCCCGCGGCGGCTTTACCCTGCCATGGCGGCTTGCCTTCTCAAGGCAGTCTGCCCACTCAAGGAGGCCCCGGGAACCGAACCCCGGGCCTCCCATGTGGTAAACCGGTGCCCTACCAATTAAGCTACTGCCGATCTCTAAAATGTATGTTGAGGTGCAGATGGGGATGGCATGTGTGGGGCAATAGGACTTTTAAAGAATGCAGTTGTTGCAAAGATTTACTGATCAGCCACGAGTTAGGAGCGCTAACGCTTACCAGTGCCTGCTTTTTAACTATTTAGAAATGGAAAGTTGTTGTGAATGGAGGGGGAAAGAATTGGAAGAGCTGGGGAAGAAAATGTAAAGTCATTTACATTTTAAAGGATTTAAAAGAAATTGTGTTTCTAATAAGTTTAAGTTCCCTCAGATTTGCTTCATAGGAAGTTTATTAACTAAGGACATTTTCTAAAGCATCCCCAGCTAAGTGATATATGGTATTTTATATAGTTGCCTTTAAAAAATATAGATGTATTCCTGAAATTATCAGTTTTTAATAAATGAAATAGCTTTAAATGAATGCTAATAATTTCTTTTTTAGCAATATGGTAAATTAGATATGCAAAGAAACCCCTTCTGGTGAGAGCAACTAAAAATGAAGTGGTGGGACAAGGGGATGTATGAATACATATGAGATATATGTAAAATGCTGGAGCTGGTGTGAGAAAATTAATTGAAGGCAGGAAAGGACTAGAAGGCATCATTACAAAAGATAGAATAAGCCCTGAAGTTGGTGTTTGTGCTGAGGGGTTCTTATAGGATTAGAGCAAAGGTGAGGGACAAGTGCTAAAGACTGGTGGTGCCCAAACAGAATGAGAGGTTATGTTGAAGACCACTCTACATAAAACTGGGACCAAAGGAGTAACTTCCTCAGTATATGAGTAGGATACTTGCCTGTTACTGTCCTGGATCAAAGCGGAATGGAAAAAACAAATGCTTCCCATGAAACTGCCTAAGTACAGCCTGTACTCCCATAGTTTGCAACCAGAATTCATACTACCTATGAGACCTGAAAATCTCTAAGCCAAAAACTTAGTTGAAAGTACTCCCAGTTGCTTCTGACCCCTTGGATATGGAAGAATCAATTCAGATTTCTGTAGAAACATACCTTATAAACAGGCCTCAAAGAATTTTTGTAGATACAGTTCCAAGAAATGTGACCTTGCACAAGAAAAGAAGCCACCATAAGTTAGTCAACTATAGCAGATTCCCCCCTAAATATGGCTGTAACAACATTTCCTGCCCCATGTGTTCTAGAACCTTGCTACTCTACCACCAGGGAGTAGGTTCCCTTTCCATTGAACGTGGGCAGGCTTTTGTGACTGCTTCAGCCAACACAGTATGGCAGAGGTAATGCTGTGTGATTTCTGAGGCCAAGTCATAAAAATGTCATGCATTTCTTCACAATTCTCTTGGGATGCTTGCTCTTGGAACCCGTCACATGATTGCTGTTTTAATCCACTAAATTTTGAGGTGGTTTGTTACACAGTGATAGATAACCAAAACAGCAGCAGTCACAATCAGACATGTAAAGATTGCAGATGTTTAAAGAAATAAAAGAAGGTATTACAAGTATGGTGACGAGACTCTCAAGATTGATGAGGAAGATGGAAAAAAAATTCAGTAGGATGTCTATAAATAAGTAATATAATGGAAAGATTAGATAGAGTTGAAGAGTGAATTAGTGAACTGGAAGATAGATCTGAAGAAAATTTCTAGAATTTAGTACAGAGCAAGAAGAATTAAAACATAGGAGAGGTTTAATGACATAGAAGATAGAAAAAAAAGGTTTCCACATGTCTGGTTTGGCTATTCTCAGGCTTTTTGATCTTAGGAACCCCTTCATGCTCTTAAATATTGAGAATCTCAAATAGCTTTTATTTGTGTGGGTCATATCCATCAATAAAACCACAGTTTGTCTATCAATAGTTTTTTTTCAAGTAAAAATGGTGTTCCTTTAAGAAAAGCAGCTAGTTCCAGCTTTCACTCATTTGCACAGGAGCTTTTCTTGGAGACAACCATTGTACTTAAATGCAGCAAAGGTGCTTTATGTGTATTTTCCATTTTGTCACACAGAATATTGAATACATGTACTCAAGGGTCAAGATTTAATAAAATAAAATAAAATAAAATAAATTTAATAAAATTAAATAAAGGAAATTCTTAAGTGAAACTGCCTTCTCCCTCCTGTGACTATATGGTGGGGAAGAATGAAATGACTACCTTTTTAACACTTTGGTGTCACTGTCTTGTCTTGATTTATGCCAAGGTTGTAACCTCCAATGCTTTAGCAACTTCAGTGCAAATGCTAACACAGCAAAAAGAGAAAATTATGCCTTAGTGTTATTATAAAAATAGTTTTATCCTCATGGACCCCCTGAAATAGTCTCAGCATCCTCCAGGGGTCCGTGGGCCATATTTTGAGAACCACTCAGGAGAGATTAAAAAGAATGATGGAAAGATAACATTTAAAGAGGTAATAGCTGGGAATTTTCTTGTATTTATGAATGATACTACTCTTCAGAATCAGGGAGTTCAGTAAATCTCAAGCAAAATAAATAAAAAGAAACCTTGATCTATCACACTATAACTACAGAACAAAAATGACAAAAAGAAGCTCTTAAAAAGCATCCAGGTTATCTGCAAAAGAACAATGGTCCGACCAAAAACTAATTTTACAACAGCAGCAGTGGAAGCCAGAAGTCAACATAATACTATCTTCAAATTGATGAGGGAAAATTGTTGTTAACCTAGAATTGTATTCTCAGCAAATTGATCATTCAAGAGTAAGTGTGAAATAAAGACATTTTCAAATAAATAAAAATGGACAGAGTTTACTATTAGTAGATGTATTAGTCAGCCAAAGGGGTGCTGATGCAATATACCAATAATTGGTTGGTTTTTACAAAGGGTATTTATTTGGGGTAGAAGCTTACAGTTAGCAGGCCATAAAGCATAAGTTTCTTCCTCACCAAAGTCCATTGTCACATGTTGGATGAAGACAGCTGCTGACGTTTGCCGGGGTTCAGGCTTTTTGGGTTCCTCTCTTCCCAGGGCTGCGTTTCTCTCCGGCCTTAGCTCCTCTGCTTGCTCCACAAGGTCAGCTGTAGACTATCAGGTGAACAACTCACTTGTCTTCTCCTGGGACGTCCTCTCCAACATCAGAACTGCTTCTCAAATTTGCTTCTCAAATCTGCTCCCTCTGTCTTTTGCCTTGCTTTTTATACTTGAGACCACACCCATTGAGGGGTGGGGCTCAATGCCCTACTGACTTGGCCCAGTCAACGCTGTAATCATAACCCAATCATGCCCAGAGGAATAGATCAGTTTATAAGCATGATTCAATGTGGGTTTTTGGAATTCATAATTACATCAAACTGTAACAGTAGACCTTTACTAAAGGAAATTCTAAAGAATGTACTTCAGAAAGAAGTAAATAATTCTAGAAGAAACATCAGAAATGCAAGAAGGAACAGTGAACAAAGAAAATGGTAAACTTGTGGGTAGATCTAAAGAAATTTTAATTTTATAAAACAATAGAAATAAAAATGTTTGATTTGTGGGGTTTAAAACATCATGATAGAGCTAAGATCCAGGAGAACAGTAGCAGATAAATCAGGAAGACGTAATCAGAGTTAAAGTCTTCCAGGGTTTTTGTATTGTTTGGGAAAAAGAGTAAAGATACTGATTTAATGTCTACCTTAAGTTAAATAAGCATCATGAAATTTTTTAGGGAAACTGTGAAGAAGAAGAAAGAAATGGAATGACCTGAAAAAAGACATGAAAAGAGGAGTGAAAAGTGGGAAACAGAAAAAGCCAGAAAATTATATTGCACAAAATAACATGGTAGAAATGAATCTAAATAATCATGATCATACTGTATTATAGGCAAAAGCCAAAGACTGATAGAATGGATTTAAAAAATAAATCCTGCCCTATGTCTTTTATAAGAAGAGACCTGAATTATAATGATGCAGAAAAGTTGAAAATAAAGTGATAGAAGTATGTAAAAATAAAAAGCTGTTATAGCTATATTAAAATACCAAACATTATAAACTTTTAGGAAAACAGCATTGTTAAAGATTAAGTGAATTGCTAAATGTTGAGAAAAGTCCAATTAGCCAAGAAAATATAGCAAGAAATTCAGTCAGTGTATAAAAATCTTCCTGCAGAGAAAATACCAGGTGCAGATGGTTTCATAGGCAGCTTCTACCCAACATTATAAAAGAAGATATTCCATTTTTTACCCAGATTTGTTCAGAAAACAGAAAAAGTGCGATAACCTTGAGACGTATTTTTTCACGCTAATGTAACCTTGGTCTCAAAACCAGCAAGGGCAATATAGAAAAGGCTAGTCCCACTTGTGAAGATAGCTCAGAAATTCTAAATAGACTCTCAGTGATTTGAATCCAAGAACTTATAAAGTGTCCAATACTATATAATGAAGTGGGGTTTATTCCACAGATGCAAGGTTGATTCAACATTAGAAAGTCTATTAATGTAATTCACCACATTAACAGATTTAAAAGAAAGTAATCATAGGTTATAATCAGCTTGGCAGACACATAAAAAAGACTATAAATTTCAGGAACTATTCAGAACAAAAACTCTTATGCAGTCTTAATAAAAAAACCAAAAACTTCTTTAACCTGATAAACAATTACTTACAAAACAGAGCAAATATCATATACATTTAAAATGAGGAATAATATAAGGGTACCTGCTATCTCCTCTTTATTCTGGAGGTCCTATCAGCCCAGAAAATCAAGAAAAAGTATAAGGATTAGAAAAAAAGAAAGATTATAAGGTTGTCTCAGCAGAAAACCTTAAGGACTCTATGGGCGCATTATTAGAATTAATAAGAGTTTAATAATGTCTACGAGTATTAAAAAATTAGCGTGCAAAGTCAGTTGCATTTTTATATATTAGCAACAAAGAAGTGCAATAAAAAACAAGCAATGTACAATGGCCTTTTTTTTTTTTTAACAAAAAGTCTAAAGTACCTAGAAATAAATCTTACAAAATATATGCATAACCTTTATGTGGAAAAAAAATTACTGAAAGACATTATCAAAACCTAAATAAACAATGACATATACTATATTTGTGAATAATAGCAAGACTCAGTATAATCCTATTATTAAATGAAAACAGTTCTTGTGATGATTTCCAGATTCAATTCGATTCCAGTCAAAATCCCAGTGGATTGAAGGAACTTGGCAAACTGGTTTTCCCTATCAAGTATCAAGACATTTTAAAGTTGTGGTAACTAAGAGAATGAGCTATTGGTTCAGGAATAGACAAAGTAAAAAATGAAAAAACAGTTTAGAGAGCCCAGAGACAGACCCATGCATATGTGGAACTCTCATATAAGACAGAACTGACATGGCAGATAAGTGGGAAATGAGTGAATGGTTTATTCAACAAATGGTTATCAATTTAGGTAAATATAAAGAAGGCTCCCTACCTAACACCACACTCAAAAATCAATTCCAGATAGAATTTAAGACTGAAATGTGAAAGGTAAAACTTTAAAACTTTTGAAACTTGGAAGGATTTCGTAAGATGCAGAAAGTGCAACCATAGGAAAAACATAATAAAGTTGAGTACATTAAAATGAGTAACTTTTGATCTCTTTTTCATTGCGAGTGGGAGGGTATATTGGAAAACAGCTAGGCACTACCTTTTAAAGAGACTTCTAAAGTCACAGCAGTTCTACTGTGAGATATACCCAAGAGAAACTTTTGAATATGGACATCCAGAGATAAGTACAATAATATTCATAATATCACAAAATAAAATCTTGGAGGAGCAGATGTGGCTCAAGCGGCTGAGTGCCTGCTTCCCACATGGGAGGTCCTGGGTTTGGCCCCCTGTCCCCAGTGCCTCCTAAAAACAAAAACACAAACAAGAACAAACAAAAAAAAACCAACTCAGGGAAGCTGATGTGGCTCAGTGGTTGAGCGCTGGCTTCCCACATA
Organism: Chaetophractus vellerosus; assembly: GCA_004027955.1. Taxonomy (NCBI): domain Eukaryota; kingdom Metazoa; phylum Chordata; class Mammalia; order Cingulata; family Chlamyphoridae; genus Chaetophractus; species Chaetophractus vellerosus. The sequence continues at coordinate 16,112 of PVKH010003308.1, forward strand.
CAAGTTCAATCCCTTGCCCTGGTACCTAAAAAAAAAAATCTTGGAAACTATGTTCATCAATGGAAGAATGAGTGCCTAAATTATGGTTTAGTCATACGATGGAATATTATCGTCAAAACACATGAACTTTAGGGATATGTGGCAACCTGAATGAACTTTAGCGATATATTATGAAATGAAAAAAGTAAGCCTCAATAGATTACATACCCTTTTTATAAAGTTAAATACAAATGAAATAAAAATAAATGCTTTTTAAGAATACCTGAAAATATGCTAAATGTATTTTTTGTTTTTAAGGCAAGAGAATGATGAATATGGGATCAAGGTTATTTGTTAGGGAGTCGGGGGAATGGACTGGTTATTTTTTGTTTTGTTTTGTTAAAAGATACCAACTCATTTTGTGTACATTTTATCAAGCTGTATACTTAAAATTTGGTCAGATACTTGTATATTTGTTATAGTTCGATTAAAAAGGTACTTTTTTTAAAAAAAAAAAAAAAAGAGGACCCCATAAAAAAGAGTGAAAAGATTAGTCACAACTTGAGAGAACATGCCCTGACACAGATTTGTTATCCAGAGTATACAAAGAACTCCTAAAATTAAAAAAAACATATATAGGAAAAAATGGAAATAGCAAAGTCATGAGTAAGTATTTCACAGAAGTAGAAACAAACATGAACATATGAAAAGATCATCCACCTTTTTAGCATTCTAGGAAATGCAAATCAAAACAGTGAGAAACTGCCTCTACTATACTGGGAAAAAATAAAATAACAGTTGTTAGAGATGATGTGGAGCAATGGGAAGAGTCCCATTGTTGGGTACAACCATTTTGGAAAACAATTTTGCTTTACTTAATGATTCCTAGGTAAATAACTTAGTGAAATTCTTGCACTCATGGCCTAGGAGACATATATAAGAATATTTAGAGTAACATTATTCATAATAGCTAAAAATGCAAACTGCTCAAGCAACTGTAAAATAACAAAAATGTTAGTATATTCATCAAAGAATGACTATTTCACATAAATTGAAGTGCTGCTACATGGATAGGTTATAACTGTAACAGATTTTTTAAAAAGCCATTAAGAATAATATGAATTCTGTTTACATAAAGTTTAAAAACAGTCAACTCTAAAGAACATATCATTTGGGGATACATATATATGGTAAAATTTTAAGTAAGAGAAAAGGAATAATTAACATAAACTTCAGAATATTGGTTATCTGGGGAAGGGGATTGAAATGGAAAGATACATAGGGATCTGCCAGTTCTCCTAAGTGTGTGGTTAAAAGGAACCCTACAGTGATTCTTTTTCCAAGGGAAAGAATTTTGGTAATGCAAATACTAGTTCTTAGTTAATCTCTTTGGTAGGTGTTCTTGCTCGTTAAGTAGAGAACATATCTAGAAAGAAAATGAAACTAGTAAGATCCAGCCACAAGTTCCAGTTCAATGGTTGTAATCTTAGAATGAGAAATTAGGCCTCTTTATCCTACCTGTCTTAAAATTTGCTCCATGTATGGTTTATTATTGTTGAACGCAAAAGACTGTTTCTTAGTTTTTATTTTTGGTCAGCAGAGGCACTCTTTTGCCTCTGTACTTAGCTGGGGCCTGCTGTGTGTTAATCTCCGTGCATTGACATCTCTTCTTTCCTGAAGGAATGTGAAACCCAATAATTATACACAGACCTGACCTACTTTGGAGAAACCAGAGGACAAAGAAACCCTAGCTTTCTTCAGCCTTTTTTGGTAAAAAAGCAGAGATTTTGGGACATGAGGCCAGAACTTCCTATATCTATTCTTTGGAGAGCCCAACATAGTTTGTCCCTCTCGTAGACTTTAGAAGTTTCCCCATGTGTGTGTTTCTTGTAGACTAAAGGATCTTGGTGAAGAAGCCTTTGTGTGCCTGCTGATCAGGAACTGTTTAGCCATTTCCCAAGGCACTGTGGCTTTGAGAAAATAAGGATGGCAATCTATTTTTTTAAATTATCTTATTTTACATGTTTGATTTTGTAAACACTTCAGTCCCTGTTTTAAGATGTAGTTGGGATCTAAACATATACTGTTATATTAATGAATTGATCATTGGGGTAATAGTTTGGACTAGTCATCCCATTTAGTTATCATTGTTGATACTATCTATCTTATTTCTCTGTTGTTACTTTACTAAGTTGGTAGGTTATCATTATCCCAATTTCTAATATATGCTTTATCCATTGGCTTTTTTTCCTAATAATAATTTTTAAAATCCCCCTAAACCACAAGCAGAAATCTTTTTGGTTTGGTTTGTTAAAAGTTACTAAAACAGAAAGAAAGAAAGAAAAAAGTTACTAAAACACCACTATTGGGTTCTGGGTCTAAGGTCCTGTATTTGGTGCTTAAGACTTTACTAAACTCATTGTTTTGTGAAATAAACACCAACCTTAACAGAGGAATATAAAAAACTAGAATACACACACTATAGATCAATGGATTAGAGTTGAGAGTTCAGGAAATAAACCCTTACTTATGTTTATAGTCCATTGAGTTTTGACAAGAGAGCCAAGACAATTTAATGGGCGAAAGAATCGTTTTTTTAAATAAATGGTGCTGTGATAGTGGGATATCTGAATGCAGAAGAATGAAGTTGGACCCCTACCTCATACCATATACAAAATAGATCAAGGACCGAAATATAAGAGTTAAAACCATAAAACTCAATTAGGTCTTAAAAAAACAAAAACAAAACAAAACAAAAAAATATGTAAAAGAGACATCTGGAGACTCAACTGGGAAAGAATCTGCTTCTAAGATCATTCAAGTTGTTGGCAAAATTTATTTTCTTGTGGCTGTATGACTGAGGACCCCAGCTTTTTGCTCGCTGGAGGCAGCCCTTGGGTCCTAGAGGTTGCCCACAATTCTGAGAGGACAATCACAGTTTCTTTTTCTGTGGGTTTTTCCAACATTGTTCCTGACTTCACCAAGCCCTCAAGGAGAATCTGGAGCTCTAGCTGGCTAAGAGAGAATTGTATATAGTGTAGTGCAATCATGGGACTGACGTCCCTTCCACCTTTACCATATACCCAGGTCATGCCTTTACTCAAGGGGAGGGGATTGTATAAAGGCCTGAATATGTGCCTCTTTATGTGTGTGTGTAGGAGTCATTGGCAGTTGATCACTTTAGGATTTGTCTGCCACATATATGATTTCTGTGGAGAATATTTTTTTAAAAAACTTTTTCAAAGAGGTGCTAGGGATTGAACCTAGCACCTCATTCATGGGAAGCAGGCACTCAACCACTGAGCAATATCCTCTCCCCAATGAAGGCTGGTCTTTTCATTTGTTTGTTCATTTTTAGGAGATACGGGGGATCAAACCCGGGGTCTCGTATGTGGGAAGCAGGTGCTCAACCACTTGAGCTACATCCACTCCCTGAGAATATTTAAATTTGAATAGGACTATATCCAGTGAGTCTGGCTTTATGAAATTTGCCACAGAGTACACCCGAATGTTAGTTTGGCCCGATAGAGCTGGTTGTAGTGACAGAATAAACCTTATAATAATTGGCATTAGGCTCAATAAAGGAAGATGGAGGTTTTCGTGGAGTGTACTGGCAAAGGATGAAGAAAGAAGTTGGAGGGTAGGTGAGGAGGTACTATGATAAAATTTCCCTGTTTCATAATTTTGCTGATGTGTTGCCATTCATTCCTTTATTAGTCAGTTTTCTATATTTTTATTTAGGAATCCATTACTGTAAAACCTAGATTTGAGAGGCAGTAAAACATAAGGCAATTAAGGGCTCAGGGCATTAACTCGACTGAGACTTGATCCTGCTTCTGCTACTTAGTAATTTCTGACCTGGATAAATTACCTTATTGGCATGTACCTCAGAAAAATTTGTAAAATAGGAATATTAATAGTACCTACTTCATAGTGTTGTTTTGAGGATTAAGAGTTACTGCTTGCAATTATTGTTCATTTTTTCTAAGGTATAGTACCTTCACGGTTATGTTAAAGAGAGAGAGAGAGAGAGAGAGAGAGAGAGAGAGAGGGAGAGAATATACTTTTAGTGGTACGTATTGAAACATTTACAGATGAAAGGATTTTTTTGAGGAAAATGGTAAGGTATAGATGAAACAGAATTGGCCATGAGTTGATAATTGTTCAAGCTGATTGATGGTTTAATTATATTATTCTATTTTTGTACATACTTGAAATTTTTAAATAATAAAACATAAAGAAAGTTAATGCCTTGGCACATGTAAAGTTCTCAATATATTTTAGTTAGTCTTAATATGTTTGTATTTAATATGTTAGAATTAACTGGTCTAAAACACAAAGAAATAAAAAAAACTAAAATTGACAGTTCAACTTTCTGTTTTCTGAGATTCCTCTTATAGATGGAAACTTCATCAAGTATCTGTAATAGATGCAACATTTTTAGATTTGCGTTTTTGGTTCTGTTTTAGCTTCTTCCTTGTTAAGTTGTAATTTATGGCTTAATTAGTTTTACTTAATTGCACCCTACATCACATTCCATTTAATTTAGTCTACCATTGTTTATTCTGTAAGTGGGATGGAAACTAATACCGACATCATTGATTATTTAATGCTTCTAGTATTAACAGTAGGAGACATTGATTTTACCAATAGTGAAAATATTAGCAAAAATGCAAAGGCTTTCCTAGGTAAACAGTGGTTTAAAATATTAATTGTATGATTTAAATAAGAAAGCACACTTAAGAACTTATTCACCAAGGTTATCTAAGAAGTGGTAAATATTCTACTTATTATCATATGCCCCTACATTATATAGCACCATAAAATTAGATGGCTTGGGAAGCGGATGTGGCTCAAGTGTTTGAGCACCTGCCTCCCACATTGGAGGTCCCAGGTTTGGACCCCGGTGCCTCCTGAAAAAATAAAAACAAACAACAAGCAAAAAAATGAACAAAAAAACCAACTCAGGGAAACATGAGGTCCCGGGTTCAATCCCCAGCACTCAGTACCTAATAAAATAAAATAAAATAAAATAAAATTAGAATACTTTCATGGCTAAGGTTGAGAATTATAATGATTAATGATTCTGATTTATTTTTTGTGAATGAACCTGAGATTTAAAAAAAAAGTGCAAAGCAAAACCTAAACCTCCCAGAGTTTGAATTAGGAATTGGTACAGTGTGAACCTTGTCTTGATAACTGTTTTCAAGTCACATTACAGGCACTCTTTATTTAATAGCTGAGGATATTGAGAACCAGAGAGGTAAACTGACTTGCCCAAGTTTCTTAGAAACAGAGCTGGAAATTGAACTCTAGAATCTCGACTCCCTGTCCAGTGCTCTTTTTGCTGTTTCATTGATCTCCAAACTGTTCTCCAGAGCCTTAGCATTCAAAGAAAGTTTTGTCAGACCCTGGGCCTTCTACACAAGTTTACCAAAGTAGATCCTCTTTTTTCTGTTTTATGTGTTGGGGTTTGTGTGAGATTTTATTCAGAAGGAAAAAGATTCTGCTGCAGTATATATATATTTTTTGTCTTTTCTAACTGAACTCCTGATTCTGTTCCATCTTCTATTCAGAAAAATATATACAGATTTATTGGAGGGAATTTTTTTTTTTTTTACTTTGTTTCAAAGAATGCCAAAGAAATCTGTGACCCAGAGACCTCAGAAAAATTTACAAGGACTTTTAGATATGGAGGGATAATTATTTTTGGTATGAAGTTATTATCAACATTTTGTTTCCTTCCAGCTCTCTACATTCTCCCTTCATTTTCTCATCTCATTATTCTCATTCCTCATGACTGTCTATGTGTTTCTCATGGTCTGTTTTGTTTTTTTTAAAAAGATACTTCTGCAAATATGTCTGTCTTAAATGAAATTATTTCCTATGCGTGGGTCTCTTTGTCAATGAATTTAGGGCTCCTGTCAATTTGCCTAAAACAGTATTGTCATAAGAGGTGGAAAAGAGGGCCTAATAAACAGTTTAATATAATAAGTTGAGTTTTCCTTAAATTATAGAATTTTAATGATTAAAAAAAATCCCTATCTATTGTTCACTATTCTCAACATCTTAATCTATTAATTTATAATTGTGATAATGTACCTTAAAGTAAAATCCTTGGCCCTACTTCAGTAACTTCTTAAAACTCTAGACCTGTACTGTAATGTTAATTTAGGACTATCATAGAAGTTCAGAATTTAGGACGCATATAATCCTGCTAAGGGAAAGGACTAACAGTCTGGTTAAATGTTAACACTGTTATATTAAACACATTCTTCATGTCGCTGTGTCTTGACATTTATATGGTTATATCTAATCCATATAATAATGAATTATATTTATTAGAACAGTTTTCCATCTTTTCTATGGCAGTGTTGTTTATCAACACCCTCCACACACCCCCACACTTTTAAAATAAATATCAGAAATTTGAGAAGTGATTAAGATTTACCATTAGACTTTTCATGGGAGTATTTAAATTACTTAAACTTCATTATTTAGCGTATGAAATACATATACATTGATTATGGAAATAAATTTGTTTGCCTTGAAAATGTAATGATTATTAAATATAGAGAACTCATTGAAGCCATAGTAAATGCAAAAAGCCATCACACAAAAAGTTCCCATTTTGATGGATTCCCAGAAGGGGAATTATCTATCAGCACTGGTGGTATGCAACTGTCATTAGGAAAGCCCCTCTGAAGGTAGTTGGTACCATGTTGGCATGGGCAGGCTGGTTATTTAATTCTTGCCTGACATGAGTAATATAGCCCATTAGCTTAAACATTCAGATTAGAAATCCATGATTTGATGAAGATGCACCTACCTCTTGATAAACTATTATCTCCTAGTTCTGACATCTAAGGATGCAGGACAAGTGCTTTAGTTTGCTAGGCTGCCAAAAGCAGATACCATAAAATGGGAGGGCTTTTAATAGTGGGAATTTATTAGCTTGAAAACTTACAGTTTCGAGGCTGAGAAAAATATCTAAATAAAGGCATCATCAGGAATGCTTTCTCCCCAAAGACCAGCTGTTGGTGATCTTGGACTCCTCTGTCACATGGCAAGGCACATGGCGGTGTCTGCTGCTCTCCCTTCTCTTCCTGGGTTCATTGCTTTCAGCTTTTTGCTTCTGTGGCTTTCTCCCTGTCTTTCTTTACTCATCCCATTTATAGAGGACTCCAGTAAGAGGATTAAAACCCACCCTGGGCCAGATTAACGAAAGTAACCTAATCAAAAGGTCCTACTTACAATAGATTTATACCCACAGATTAGCTTTAAGAACCTGATTTTCTGGGGTGCATACAATTCCAAACCACTACAGCGAAAGAGTTTCAGAAATAGGGAGGATACAATGATACCTGGTAATGGAAATTGCTTCCTGTTGTTCTTTAGTCTTCATTATCAAATAATTGGGAGATGTAAAGACATGATGAATTAGGATAGTTTTTCACCTGTTATTATGTTCTGTAGGTTCACTCAACCTCCTCGAACTGGAGGCTATGTTAATATGGGTCATGTTAATATAATTTAGGACAAATTAATATATATACTGCTGCTGACTTCATTCACCAAGAACACTATTGTTTTAAGATTAGCAAGATACTCTGTGATAAAGCTCTATAGGAGATGTTTAAGAAAGTTATGCTATCCTAGCTCTTTTTCTGCCTGGTGCTTTTAAAAGTTATTGAGTGTCCTAGGTGCCCCATCTAAAGGTGCTTAACAGTACACAGACTGTTTAACAAATTCCGTTCTTGAGAAGAGCACAATCTTTCTGTGAGTCTGTGTTTTTTTTTACCTATGAGCTGGCACTCCAGGAAAGAGTAGCATGTACTTCATTAAGAAGATTCATCTTGAAATTCATTCAATTAACTGCCTCCTTCTAACCTCACATTCAGGCCATTGCCAAGTTCTCTCCCCACACATCTAATCTTTCTTCCTTGGGACCAACATTTCATCTTTCATAGCTTTATTTCCTACCATAACTTAAAATTTTTCCTTGGCTGAGTGCTTCTCCCTTTTTTTCTTTTATTTAGAAATGTTTCTTTACTATTATTATATTATACCCTTTTTTGGATACTGTTCTTTGTTAGCTACTTTAAATGATTAGCACTGCCTTATTAAACGAGTTGGCCCTTACCCCTTCTCCTTCCCATCTCTCTAATATTCTTCTACCTCATCCCTCTGCTCTCTGCAAAGCATCTCTTCTCTGCCCTCTAGCCTTCTTTCTCTTCCTCCTTCTGGCTTTTCTCCCTCCTGTCTTCCCTTCAGAGCTTCAGGACATCTTTTTAAATAGCTCCACAACCTTAGAATTAAGCTATCAATCCCATTTTAAATCTCCCTTTTAAACTACTGAGATTTGGTCAGTGTAAAATAAGGAGCCGAAAATGGGAAATTGGGTACTGATATTTTGTAAATAATTCTTACTTTACCTTCATTGTTAATGTCAACTCCACCATCTCACACCATCCCTTCTCTGTTTTAGGGTCTTTGTCCAGTTCATTTAGGTGCTAAACCTACAGGCCAGGAGTTGATTTAACATTATACATAGTACATACTAAATGTTGTTGGCACTCTGTAAATGTTAAAATAACAACAACGATAATGTCAGTTCAGCTGAGAGAGATGCCCATAATGTTAGAGACAGTCCTGGACTTCTGTTTTCTGAAGGGTAAATGTTAACCAGATGGGGATTCTTGGAACTGATAAATCATTTTCTTCTTGTCTAAAATTTTTTCCCCTTTCTATGCCTTGAATTTCAATTAATTATCAGAAAATGTCCCTTGCTTTAGACAGCATTTATTTATTGTACACAATATACTATGTTCCACCTTAAAAATACCTCTAAGAGGGGCTGGCTGTATAGCCCAGTGGATAGGGCGCCAGTTTACCACATGGGCGGCCCTGGGTTCGGGCCCTGGGTTTGGTCCCCGGGGCCTCTCCGGGCGGGTGGACCGCTTGAGAAGGCAAAAGCCGTCGTGGGCTGGGCAGAGCCATCGTGGGTAGGGCAAAAGCCGCCACGGGCAGGGCAAAGCCACCACGGGCAGAGCAGAGCCGCCTGTGAGCAGAGTGGAGCCGCCTGCGGGCAAGGCAGAGCCGCCCACAAGTGG
>PVKH010003309.1:5623-25308 GCA_004027955.1 Chaetophractus vellerosus
GTCAAATCCTGCAGCATGGATTTTTACACTACAGGAATAAACAAACTTATTTCTCATTGGCAAAAATGTGTTGATTTTAATAGTTCTTATTTTGATTAATAAAGATGTGTTTGAGCCTAGTTATAATGATTTGAAATTCACAGTACGAAAACACAATTACTTTTGCATCAACCTAATATTTTGATCATTGTCTTCATTGTCTCTGCTCACACGATCATTGCAAAATAGTATTCAAATAGTACAGAAGTTACTACCTAACATTCAGATATAGGTTTTTGAGTAAGTTAGTTGAAATGTAACTTTAAACACTCACTTCATTGATTGTCAGTTTAAAAAAACTAATTACCTGTAATTTTGCCATGTTTCCACAGCATGAAAAATATTTTCCTCCCATCCTAACTTTGTTTTCTATCTACCTCCAGATGGATAGACTAGACAAGACTAGACATATTATACCATTGTGTTCTGAAAAACAGTCTTATTGATGTTGAAGCTTTTTAAGGAGTTCAAAAAAATGAACGTAATGGGCTTTTTCATGCCACCAGAAACAAAGTGGCTTTGGTTCTTAAAGAACTGCTTAGAACAACATGGCAAGCAGCACAATCAAATTATTTTGTCTGCTTGTCTAACACGAAGGCAACATTATCAACTGACATCCTGCAGCTCTGAGATAAGACTCTGGAGAAAGGCCTGGGAAGACTGTGTTTATCTTACAGGAGACAATGATTAGGTAATTTGGACATTTCATATTTAATAAGAACTATTTAAATCAGAAACCATCAGACCTGCACTGATGGGACTTACATTTATAATGTACCCTCTGTCTGTCTCCAAAAAGTGATTGAATCCTTTTCATTTTTAAGATGTACCCTTTAAAATGAAAGAAGCATGTTAAATGCTTGGAATTACTTTTAAATTAAACCATACAGCTGACATGAATGAAAGGGGACCTCCTAAAGTGCTTTGTAATGATAGGGAGAACAACCAGCTAGCGGAACACTTGAGCTGTTTTTCCACAGTAGCTTGGATCTGCACTGCAATGAAAATACTAAAAATGATTTCTACCAGATATCTTCACTGATATCACAAATCATAACTTGCATAAAGCCATAGGAGTAATCAAAGATCCATTTGTGTGGTGATTCTTATATGCATGTGCCCATACAGAAATGCTCGCTGTTCTATAATCAGGCCCTCAAACATTTTTCACTCATCTCCCATGTTATTAAAGCTGTGAAAAGGAGAAAACGATGGCATCAAATGTAAAAAAGAATGAGGTTAGAAAGCAAGGTAGGCTCACTTTTTAAAGTAAAATATTTACTTACTATATATACTGAATTTTCAAGTGAACTGTATTTCATAAAGTAATCATAAAAATGGCTTTTCTCGCAGTAAAGGGCTTTTTGAATTTTCAAATCAAAATGTAAAATGCACAACTTTGCACTCCTATGCTGAATAAATCATAATAATTAAGATCTCATTCTTCCAGAAATCACATTATACAGGTGAATAGGAACCACAGAAAACTGTTTTTAGTCTTTCTAATAAGATAGATTTGCTTCATTTCTGATTTAGTTAAATATTGAGAGGGTCTCCCTGTGTGTGTGTGTGTGTGTGTGTGTGTGTGTGTGTCTGAACACCAAGATATATATGAAGTTGAAAACAGTTTTCGTCAGTAAGAAAGGCGTACTTCCAATACCATATGAGCATTATGCAAGAGGGATGCAAGTTTGTTAAGGATTTGAGCTTCATTTTAGGAGGGTCCCATAAGAATTTTTTGGCATAAAATTCTAACTGAATGTATGAGAGCAATTACAGCTGGCCCTTAGGCAGGAAAACACACATGCTCCTCAAATAAAATTCAGTCTCAGCCTCTGACATACATATGTGTTGATCCAAGTTCTCTGCATTTGCTTTAGAATTATAATCTTTTTTTTTCAATAATTTTTTATTTTTATTTTTAAGGAAACTTTAGATTACATAAAGGTTACATAAAAAATACAGGGTATTGTCATATGCCCCACTCACTACCCCTCCCATACTTTCCCACATTAACAACATCCTTCATTTTTGTGGTACATTTGTTACAATTGATGAACACATTTTGAAGTATTGCTACTAACCATGGTCAATAGTTTACATTCTAGTTTACACTCTGACCCCCACAATTTTTTAGGTTATAACAAAATACATAATGGCTTGTATCTATCATTGCAATGTCATGCAAGACAATTCCAATGTCCCCAAAATGCCCTTATATTACACATATTCCTCCCTCTCCCATCCCTCAGAACCTCTGTCGGCCACTGCCTTTATAGCAATGATAGAAGTTCTTCTATTGCTAGAATAATAAGTCTATAGTAGAATAATAATAAGTTTACTTTAGTCCATGTTCATTCCCCAGTATTGAGGATTTGGGGATGGTGATGCTCACTCTTCTTCTAATTGAGAGGGGGCTTAGATCCCATGTGGTAGATGGATGAAAATATCTTGCTTGCAGTTGCAGACTCTCTCTATTCTTTGGGATGGGTGTTGTACATCGTTATCTCCTTTTTAGTTGTCCTGGGTGAGTCCAATGAACTGGAGAGCAGCTGTTGCAACTCTCCTGAATTTCAGGGCTCAAGTGGTACATGGATGGACCAAAGATTTAAGTCTCTGGGACATATTTATCAAGTATAGAATTCTAATCTTTTAAAACTGATTTCTATTCTCTTTTTTTTCCTAATCATTGTATCTTTCCTGTTAAACTGAGAAACAATATTCCAATTATGAGGTCCGAGTAGCATTTCAGATGCAATTTTTGAGGACTGGAACACTTTTTCTAATTTTAAAAAGCTATTCTAAAAATTCAGTTTACACCTATTATAGAAATCCTTTTGGGTATACAAGCTAAAAATCAGTAACGATAAAGAGAAGAAGGATGTGGGTGAGAATGAAGAGTTGTGAATTGCTGGTGGTACTTTTTCCTTTAAGATTTTTAGCCCTTGCAAACATATTTAATGATCAATCTTAAATGTTCTGATAGCTTTGTTGTCATTTTCATTACAGTTTTGGCATGCAACTAAGAAATTCACAACTCTAGTGTTAGATGCTGTTGGCCCATCATTGCTGCAATTTTTAGGTTTCCCTTCAAAGCAAGTGGGGTTATTTAGAATACAACATTGCTAAAACATACTTAATAAAATACAGTTATCCAAACAATGAACTCAAATAAAACCCTAAAGAATGAAGAAGTTATTGTAAAAGGATTGGTAGTACCTGTAGAATAATTTTAACAGAGAATTAAACCTACTAAAAATGCTTATCCTAATTACAAAATAAAATGAAAAGGGTTGAAACCTATTCTATAATAATAGAATAGGTCATGGATGTAGAGAGTTGGGAAGAGGTAAACGAGTGTTATTTGACTCATCTTTCATTTAAGGATATCATAAATCTGATATTACACCGAAAATATAGTTAAACTACTGCATTCTCTTAATATTTTTATAGTGATTTAATCTGATAATGATCTTTTAAGAACTAGCACCTCTTATAAATATATGTAGCCTAACAATTTCTTCAATTTCCCCTCAAATTCTATTTCTTCTGTTAGGTTCAAGAATAATAAATTTAATTTAAATATTAAAAACAGAGCACCTTCCATTTTTTCTGTAATTATTCCACCTAGGTGACTCTCCTTTAACTACATATTCTAAGATTTTGCAAATGGTGTTCCCCTAACTTTGGCAATGAATCTCTAAGTGATTGGATATAGTGTGACATTTTCTTTCTTCTTATATTTTTCCTTTTTCTTTTTATATTGCTTTAATGTTTAATTCAAAAATTTCTTTTTCAAAGCATTTATTTTTATTTTAAAATATATATTCTCAATTATTTTGCAAACCTAAAATGACTGATAGCTATAAAAATTAAGAAGCTTCAAAGGTCTTTGAACACAACCGAGATTGGGTTTTAAGAAATTCTCCAAACTCTTCATGGCTCATTTTCATATACTTTTGTAACCGTGTAACCACTGTTGTCACTAGTTAGACCATTTCCCTTGGGAAAGTCTCAGTGTTCCTGTAGATCATAATTTCTGACTATGAGGTTTTAGTTGCAAGTGCACTTTAGTTTGCTTCCATTCCTTTACTTGTTACCCTACATTTTACATTGCTATAACTGGTAACTATATGTTTGTCCTAGCTAGCTTTTGTCAGATCTTATAGCCCATTTGTTTAGCTTGGTTTCCTTACTTGCTGTTTTATATTAAGTGAACTATTCAAGACTCTGCTGCAACCTGTAACCATATGTTTGCCCCAGTCAGATTTTGTCAGTTCTTAATAGCCTGTTTGTTTAGCTCAGTTCAATTCCTTTACTTGATGCCTTCTGTTAATTAAGCAATTTACAACCCTGTTGTAACCTGTAATCTAATGCTTACCCCAGCAGGCTTTTGTCAATCTTCAAGTGCTTCTTGAGCCTGCTCTTACACACTTCCAATTGAACATAACCAATCAATATCTATCAATTTCCTACTATCTCTACCTCCCTTTGTCAAAACCCCATAAAAACCCTGCACTCCTTAGACTCAGAGACACAGATATGAGCTTGTTCCTTTGGTTCCTGTCTCCTTACTGACAAGCCATGTAATAAATCTTTCTCTCTTTGAAACTTTGGTGTAACAGAACTGATTTTTGTGCACATCAGGCGGGGAGTCCATTGTGTACAGCAACACTCTGCTTAAAAAACTGAACTGGTAACTCCTTTGCAGAAAGCAATTTGGCAACAATCTGTTACAATATAAAATTGGTAAACTTTGACCCAGTAATCCCAATCCAAGTGATTTACCCTATGAATGTATTTGCAAAGTGTCACCAAATTTTATGTAAAACTATACTAATGACGGCATTGTTTCAAGAGAAAAGAAAACCTGCCTACAACCAAAATGTTCATATATAGAGATATAATAGTGTTATGTTCATATGGAGAATAATATACTGTTGTTCTCAAAAAGTAGACAGATCTATATGAACTGATACAGTATGAGCTGCAAGAAATATATATATAAGGATAATGTGTATAGTTTGATCCATTCTGTGTAAATGAAATATATGTGTATATTTAGAAAGAGACAGGGAAAAATAGAAATATGATGTAATAGGGGATATAATTTTCTGCATTGAAGAAATGACAGTGAATCTTAACAGTAGATAATTTTGGAGTGGGGACTAGGAAAAGCAGCAGATGGGAGTTTGTTTATTATAATTATTTTAATACTATATTTCTTTGTAAAATATAATGTACATACAAATTAAGTAAAAGGCTCAATAAAATATAAAATACAAATGTCTTCATCAATGAAAAAAAAATTAAAAGTCACTAGCAGCTCAGAAGGCACCATCTCGCCTTTCTTCAATAAAATCTCTTAATTCTCTGATAGAAGGATCAGCTAGCCTAACTTTTATAACAATTTCTTTAATTTATTTATAATTTTAGCAATTCATAATATATTATTTGGTCTTGCTTCTTTTATACATCGTTCTATATAATATTTTATCTTGCTTTTTTTATTCAGCCTAACTTTTGCAAAACGAATCCTTATTGTTTGCACAAAGATAGTGTTCACTCATTTTCATTGCTGTACATCAAGCATGACTATTGTGCCATTTATTTATCCACTCAATCATTGATGGACATCTGTATTGTTTTAAATTTGGGGGTATTATTAATGCCTCTATAAATATTATTGTACATGAACACTTGCATGCATTTCTCTAGTCTAGGATATAGCCCTAGTGATAGAAGTGTTGAGATATGCATATATATATCTTTACCAGATAACTCAAATATTGTCAATGATGTTGGATTAATTTACACTTGTACCAACAAAATATGAGCATTCCCATTGATCTACACCCTGACCAGCATTTGGTATTATCTGACCTAACTCTTGTCTCTCTCTTTCATAAGTCTGGTGCGAGTGTTGTAATAGCTCATTATGGTTTTTATTTTTACTTTCTGATTATTAATAATGTGGAGCAGTTTTGCACATTTAGCTTTCTGCTTTTGTTTTAAGTATCTATTCAGATCATTTGCATGGGTCAATTTTTTTCTCTTGTATTGTCATTCTATTTATGACTTGTTCCCATGTTTAAAATTCTGGGAGACTTATGGGAAGATGGCATTGGAGTAAGAAGGCAAGGCTCAATTCTCTTAGAAAAAGAGAGGAAGAGCAAAAACCTGTCAGAGGGAGCTTCTTTGGGGATCTGAAGACCAGGAGAGTGCTACATATCATCCAGGATGGTGAGGGATGGAGAGATGAAGAAACCAAAATGAAAACTGTGAGTTAATAGCCCCTGAGGCAGGGAATGGCACACATTATCCCCCCTCCAGGCAAACAGCCTGTGTAAAACCCATGGCTCACTGCAGCTGGCTGAGAGGGGAACAGATGTCTTCTTCCATGGAAAGAGGGAGGATGTAGTGGAGGGCATACAGTGTTTTCTCTTCAGTGTGTTTGTCCAGAAGAACCTGCATTGAATCAAGGCTTTGGCCAGACCAGAATCACAGGAAGTAGAGTTAGAAAGAGACAGCTCCATGGAAAGATTTGCCAAAGAGCACCATTGGCTGGCAGGCAGTGAAACTGCAGGAAGAGAAAATGCTTTTTTTAGTCCCTAATACCCCAGGCCCCTTGGACCTGATTTGCACTATAATAGTTGGTCCCTGGCCCTATTTTGATAACATAAAATGGGCAATCTTAAAAACTTAGAATAATTTCAGTCAAAAGTCAAAGAAGAGCTGTGAAACAAAATCAAAAGGCAAGAGAGAGAAATTGACCATCAGAGTAAATTCACCAACATAATGAGATGCCTAGAATCCAACAAAAAAATTATAAGCCATACTAAGAAACAGGAAAAGATGGTCCAGCCAAAGAAACAAACCAAAAATCCTGCTAAGACACAGTATTTAAGACAACTAAACATTGATAATCACACAAATCTCCTAAAGCAATTCAAGGAGTTGAAGGAAAATATGCTTAAAGAGATAATGGGAATTAAGAAGATAATGGGTGAACATAAAGAACAACCTGAAAATCTGCAAAGAAAAGTAACGGAGTTTATGGGAATGAAAGACACAATGGATGAAGCTTAAAAATGCATTAGAGGTATATAGAAGCAGATTTGAAAGAACAGAAGAACAAATAAGGGAAACCAGGGACAGAACATCTGAACTTGAAAACACAGGTGAAAATACAGAAAAAAGAATAGAAAAAAATGGAACAGGGTCTCAAGGAATTTAATGACAACACGAAATACACAACCATGAGTTATAGGTGTCCAAGAAGGAGAAGAGAACAGAAGAGGGGCAGAAAGAAGATTTGATTAATTAATGACCAAAAATTTCCCAACCCTTATAAAAGATATAAATATCAATATCCAAGGACAACACACCCCAAACAAAATAATCCCCTGTAGACCTACTCTGAGACACCTACTATTCAGAATAACAAATACCACAGACATCTTCCTCCCTGGAAAGAGGGAGAGTGTGGCAGAGGGCAGATAGTGGTTTCTATGGACCTTGGTAGTTTTGCTTGTTTTTCTTTCTTTTTTGGTTTCGTGTTTGGGGTTATACTTTTTAAAACTGTGAGGCTGTTAAAATGTTGGCTATTTCAATCCACCTGAAATATTATCTTTATTTCCTTTCATTTAAAATGCCAAATATGCTCCCCAAGGAAATAAGGGTTTGCAACTACTAATCCCAGTGTCCATATCTAAGAGAAGAAAATTTACAGGAATGTATGCATATAATCTCTCTCTCTCTCTCTCTCTCTCTCTCTCTCTCTCTCTCTCTCTCTCTCTCTCTCTCTCTCTCCCCTCCCCCCCCTTTGATGCTGATCTTCACCTTTCCCTATCTTGAATGGTACATTAATTTGAAGTTGATCTGCATAAGAATTAGCATTGTATGGCATTTTGTATGGGATAATGCTTTAAAGGTTAAATATATGATCTAATAAAGTTATTTCATGCCTTTCACCCACATTTTCTGTTATGAATAAGTTGAAGAAATGCTACTTGGTGAAAAAATCCAAAGCACAAATATAATCTTTTCTTTCTTATCTTCTCTCATATTTATAAACCACAAAGGACAGTTATTGAACTTTCTAAATGTGTTCAAAATATAACTGTTTATAATACCAACCAAGCTTCTACTGCTGTTTTTTTAAAAAGGCTTAAAAGGACTACTGCAGTTTAGATGTAACTCTGACAGTCTTTGCTAGTTAAAATTGAAACCCATGGAGCGTGACCTGTCATCTCTCTGTCATGAATCTTTGTTATTACTAATTTTCTGCAAGTGATATAGCAACCTTAGGGCTGATTAATTAGCTGTTGGTTTATGTATTTTACAACATTAATTGTGAAAGCCCTCACTGTTACTTCTTGGTTAGATTAACCTTGTAAGTATGTAGAAAAAGAAATGGAAAAGCCTCATTAGATCATCTCCCTGGCATTTTGAAAGGGTTTTAATTCGCTGCCTAGACGCTAGAGCTTCCATACTGTTTTTAGAAGCTGATTATCCACCATGTCAGCAGATATTGGACTATCTTTTGATGGTCTCTTTTCCTTGATAGAGGTTGCTCTCCTGCCTGCTCCTAGGCAATTTCCCTTTGCTTTTACCACACATTTTCTTCCACATTGGTTGTAAAAGTGTTTGCCTACTACAATAAGTTTTAAAGTGTGCATTGAGTTACCAGCAATTCAGCCTTTAAAAAAAAAGACTAGATTCTAAAGCCCTGGTCTATCTTAAGCCCTGGTCTATCTTAGCCTATTCTCAAACGAGGTCCTAATGTATTTTGAGAATAAGACAGTCCAAACCAAATAAGCTGAAACATTTCAATGGCTAAATCATTTCCTAATTGTTAAACATCATTAGAAATTTCATTAATTATCTCAAGCCACCAAAAAAATGTCTATTTATTCATAAATGCCTCTCTTGTAGGGTGCTAGTGCTTACAAGAGAAATCTAACTTCCAAAATAATTGAAAGTGATTATGGTAACTGATATAATTTGAGTGAAAAAGAAAATAATTCAAAAAATATCTGCTTAATTTCCATCTCAACTTCTGGGGTTTGTAGACCTGGTTTATTATTCTTGCTTATCTTCTGAAAAGTTTTTTCCTTTTTCTTTTTTTGGAAAAGTCAAATACTTAATTACTCAGACATGAAAGAAAGTGGTCTCTTCTACCAAAAAAAAAAAAAAAAGTTTTCCATAAGTTCACATACCAAGACACTTGGCGATTAATATTATTCTAACTTACGAGAGCTCACCAAAAGAATATATTTGCTTAGAGGTCTAATTAAAAGGATATAAAAATATTCTCAGGTCAAAATTAACATTTAAGGTTTTAATGAGATTTTTCACTTAATAAATACGTGTTGATTGATCAAGGCTTCTTTTTCTTTCTAGACTTAAAAAGAAAGTCAAGCTTGATCTTCTGGTTTGTTTTGCAGCCCTCACATAGCTTCTCTTTACTTTGATTTCTGTCCCTAACCTGACTAGCAATACATGAAAGTAACATGAGACCTCTGTGTAGTTGAATGGAGATGCAGTGCCCATATTTTATGAGAGAAGCAAGATGCCAGGATAGTGGATTGATTAAGGCGTTGCTGGTGCCATTTTTATAGTGGTACCTACAATCTTACATCACATAAGTTAATGTTAGCTTTTGCTTGTGCATGTGTGTTCACTTTTATGTATGGCTATGGATGTGTATGTGATATATATCTGATGTGTCTATGTGAGTGCTCGTGCATGCGTGTCTCAGCAAGCAAGTTCAATTCTGGATGCTTCTAGGTAAGGACTATTTTATACCTAAAATCTCTTTCTTATGCCCTTTCCCTTAATGTAAGCCTAATATTGTTCTCCATTACTTTTTCAATTTTCTTTCTAACCTTGGCTGTGAAGAGAAGTTTGTTTCACCTTGTCACCCTTTCACAATGTGATCACTCTCTTCCCCACTAGTAACCATCTTCAGAAAGACTCCAGAGTATGTTAACTTCTAATTTCTCCCTGCTCATGTCTCAATAAACAGTTAGTTATATATTTCACTCTTATAAAAGGTAAAGAAAATTATAAAGCAGTTTTCCTGCATATAGCTAATTTTCCCCTAGGTATTATTGACTTAGTATAAAATAAATATCCCATTCATAAAATGTCCTTAGCATCTGTCTAACTAGAAATTATGAATGCACCATGATGTTATTTTTAGTATTCACTAAGCATTTATTAAGCTTAACAGTGTACCAGGTACAATGTTGGGTGGCAGAAATATAAAGATATACATTTACATATTCATAAATGAGGAGATACCATTTATATCTTAAATAATGATTTAGGCTTACAAAGGATGAGTTTGTAAAAGATGATTTGAGTTTGTAAAAGATGTTCCCCATTAATGGAGATGATTTTTTTCCTTGAGTGCCACTCTTTCTCCTTGTAACTGATAATGTTTGTTCAATATTGAGGAGGACATATGGGAAAATGATGTACAATTAACTGTTCCATATATGACAGATAAAAATTATTTACTATACAATGTATTTGAGGTTACTTTTCTATTCTTTGAAGCCTGTTCATTTCATCCAAATTAATGTTTTAGAAATAGGAACATTTGTGTGGTTATAGAACTGTGTCCATAGTCTAATGAAAAATTATTTTATTGTGGAAAGTTTTCCAGTACTGAAATTGCTAACTGTGTAGTGTGGGATTATTTTCACTCTTATTTTTCTTGGGAACAAAAGATTTTATGCCTGTCATATGAATTGAAAAAATAGAAGACTTTGATACTATATAAACAAGTTTGTAACTTGAAGATAGATCCTCCATGCTTAAATATGAATCAGTAAGGGGAAAAAATTGTCATTTGGATTAATTCCAAAGTCTTTTAACTTTCTGACTGTGTTTGTGCAAAGGTGAGCTCTTATAAGGAAATAATTTTATATAGGTGAAATACGTTAGCCATAACCAATTTTTCTTTACCCAGAATTAGCTAAAATTAGCACCAAGAAAGCAAAAATTATAACACCATTTTTAATAACAGCAAATGTTATTCGACCTTATCTCTGACATATACATTTTAGGCACTTAGGCAATTGCAATTATCTATAAGAAATTAATAAAATATTCATTTTCAAAACATTTAAAAATGTTATCAATTTAGAAGTTGAATGCGGAAACTGTCTATATTACCACCATGTGGTTAGGGTACAACTGCCTCAATGAAGATTTCAATTATTTACAGATTTGTATACCAGACTATCTCAATGCCTCAATCATGACAAATTTTCTCCCACCTTTCTAAAAATTTATCGTCCTAATTTTTAATCATCTTGTTTGACTAGATGCTGTAAGAAGGCTGGCTGTATATGAGTTTATGTGCTTTCAATTATTCAGAGGTCTGCCATCTTATATGGATTCTGCACAACCCAGATCAGATAAAATGCAATAAGTACCAGCAAGTAAGCCCACCCCTATGATAGACATAGAACAGAAAAGAGGATTAGGAGCATGCAACTTGTATTAGGAGATCCACACTAACTTACGATCTCAGGATACAGTATTTTCAAATGGAGTACTTGAATTTAGAACTTCAGTAATGAATTCTACTAATAGCATTTGTATACCTGTTGTATCCCTGCAACAGCAGGTTTTGAAGCTTTGGTATATTTCTAGTAATCATGCAAATGTTGACACTTCAAAACTGTCTAATTTTACAACACAACCAATAGAATAGCATATGAAGTAAGGCTGTGAGAACTCCATTTTGGAGGGAGAGGTTCTTTCCTCCTTCTTGAGGTAGTCTTATGATTTGACTTCTATGACAAAGCACTTTCCTTCTGGCCCTCCGGCCTTTCTGGCTCTTCTCTATTTCCTTCAAAAGTTAGACCACTTCTCCATGCTAGTGTTGTAATTTCTCAACGGTCAATCCTAAAGTCAGGTCTTCTTTCCACTCTATATTTCCCCCTGAACAATTTCATCTGCACCCATGACTTTATTTGACATATATACATATCTCCTCAGAGCTTTAGACTCATATCTCATATCGTAGTAACTACTTCACACCTTCTTTAAATAT
Organism: Chaetophractus vellerosus; assembly: GCA_004027955.1. Lineage (NCBI taxonomy): Eukaryota > Metazoa > Chordata > Mammalia > Cingulata > Chlamyphoridae > Chaetophractus > Chaetophractus vellerosus. The sequence continues at coordinate 17,736 of PVKH010003309.1, forward strand.
CTTAATGGTATCTCAAGTCCAGTATTTCCAAAACTGATCCCAGCTGAGCCTACAGAATCCAAAAGAACTATAATAAATACTGTTTTTCCTCCTAGAATTCTTTTTTCTTCTTAGCTTTCCCTAGTTAACTTATCATTTAATCTTATCAGATGCTCTGGTCATTTCTTGATCTTCCCAACAAGACCAAATTCTCTTACACTGCCATTAGATTCTGAACCTCCCCTACAGATGGCTTAGCAAAATTATAACAAAATAATCACACAATGAAATTTCAACATTAATCTCTACCACTTGAGAGTCAATGGCATAAGGACTAAAACCATGTTTATTTGTGATTCCTGTATTCTCAGTGTATAGCGTAGAGCTGGGCCAGAATTTGAAGCTCAAAAATATGTGGTAAATAATTGAGAATGAACTGATGGCTGAGCAGAACTACTGCCAAAGATCAACTAAAGAGAAAGCAAGGCCTAATTTAAATGTCATTATAATTAAAAGGTGTGATCAAATTTAAAATCAGGTATTATACCAAAGAAAAATGTTCATTTTGGCTCCTCATGTTGCCAGATGTTTCACAAAATTTAACGGAAAATTCAAATTAGCCACTTTTTTATGGGTTGTGGAATGACTTGGAAATGAATCACTAAGTTGTCATAAGAAAATAAACATCATAATATAATTTCATTTTCTAATTTCTACTGATGATTGTTGTTATAGAAATGTGGATTCTGTTGTAAAAAAAAATCAACATGCCTGATGAATATCAATATAGAAACACAAAATGTTATTTTAGCTGCTTAATAGTAATAATTCAATCAAGCAACATTCACTTTTGGAGTTTCTACCTCAGAAAAAGACTAGATGCTCTGAAAATCATGGTTTATATTACATTTATGATATGTCTTCAGCATATTTCTCACATGCAGTAAAAATTAATCTGAGATTTTTAGGGAACAGCTTAAGCATATAACATTCTTGGTAACTGAAATGGTAACTCAGAGCTCAGTGAGTCTATAGTCCTCATTAATTCCTTATTCATGTTAATAAATATAAACATATTTATGTGAATGTATACATATATATGAATATTTAAAGACAAATATGTATTCACTGTCATACTATCAAGATTCATAGAAATATTTACTTACAGTGACTACATATCCCAGAGTTTCAGAAATAATTCTACTTTCAAATATCCTGTTACTACTTATCATAGAACATGACCTGTTTTCTCATTAAGAGAATATGTTCATCTTATATGAAATAGTGTTAAGAAAAAAACCCCACAAAACTATGACATTGAATGTTGGCATCTTTATAAATTTGGTACTTAAAAACAATGAAGATAAATTCATCCCTTAATTAGAAGATGATTCAGTTTTAGGATACCTTTCAATGCTAATATTTGATTAAAGAGTTCTATTGTCAGGGGAAAAATTCAAACAGAATAATGAAAAAAAAATAGGCAGAAAATATTTGGAGGTTAGTGCATTAGTCATCCAAAGGGGTGCTGATGCAAAATACCAGAAATCTGTTGGTTTTTATAAAGGGTATTTATTTGGGGAAGAGGCTTACAGTTACCAGGCCATAAAGCATAAGTTACTTCCCTCACCCAACTCTGTGAGGGTCCTGGCTTCCTGGGTTCCTCTCTTCCCAGGGCTTGATTCTCTTCAGGTTCAGCTGTTTGTTCTCTCCAAAAGGGCAGCTATCAGGCCAATGGCTTGTCTCTTTTCCCAGGGCCTTCTCTCCTTCCTCACGACCAATCTCCTCTGTATGCTTACTTCACCAATCTCCTCTGTATGCTTACTTCACGGGGCTCCAGCTCAAGACTCCAACATCAAAACTACAACTCAAAAATTCCAACTCTGGGGGCTGGCTGTAGCTCAATTGGTAGGGTGCCGGTTTACCACATGGTAGGCCCCGGGTTCGGTTCCCAGGGACTCCTTAAGCAGGCACACCGCCTTGAGAAGGCAAGCCGCCATGGCAGGGCAAAGCCCCCGGGGGCAGGACAAGCCGCCTGTGAACAGGCAAGGCCACCACACGGTGAGGTGACTCGGCGGGTCGCCGCAACAGAGGGGAGACAAGCAGACACAGAAGAAAGCAAAAATGAACACAGCAAGAACAAGCAGAAAGGGGGGGATATATAATAAATTTTAAAAAAAAAACTCCAACTCTGTCGTTGCCATGTCTTTTATCTTTGATTCCCCAACCCCCCAAGGGGTGGGGCTCAACACCCTACTGATGTGGCCCAATCAAACTTAACAATGCCCAAGTGAACAGACCAGTTTACAAGCATGATCCAATATCTATTTTTGGAATTCATAACAATATCAAACTGCCAGACTTAGTCTTAGCCCAATTTGTTGCCTATAGAAATGATGCTTTTTGTCCAAAATCAGATGTTTCCATACTTTCATAAGGACCTTTCTGTCTTTTTCTTTTATTCCCAGCTAATCACTTTAGTTGAAAAGTTCTTGAGAACTTTTGGCTTTGATCCAGTCATAGTTCCTTTGCACAAGGGTCCGAGTGGGAAAAGGTAGAAAGAAGAGGTTTTTGTTATCTATTAAATAAAACCAGTGTTATGAACTTTAAGATATCTGATTGTGGCATGCATGGTGTTGATGTAGCTTATAAAACGCCAAAGTGCAAAGATCCTGGACAAGATCTATAGCAAAAGTTTTCTTCCTACCCTTTTTATTATGATCTGATGTCATGATTGAAAGTTACTAGAGAAGGATATTTTAGCATTTTGTTTAATAACATCTTCGTGACTGTACCTCAGTCCAATGACGCTAGAACTGGAGTTGCGAGTATTTGTACCAGCTGTATATTACAACAATGCTTCTTACCTTTTCTATATTACTTTTAAAATCAACATATAAAAATGGCTAAAACCCTCATTTTTATAAAAGGCATTACATTTGTGAATATTTTACAGAAACAAAAGGAAAGGGATCTCTGTGAAGTTAAAAATGTTCTGCTGAACTATTTTCTAACAATTTCACATAACAAAAGTAGTATCACAGAGGAAAATGAAAGGACTATTTAGATAATAGTACATTTGATTATTCAGCTACCTTTGATTTTAATGAAAAAATGAATTATCATTTAAGAAAAAAAATGAAGAACATGAGTTTATGTTGGTTTTAAAAAAATATTGTCCCATACTTTGAAAAACAGGGCTCAAAAAATGTTACCAATGCCAGAGTTGAAGAACTTTAGATTTAAAGAGACTGGAGTCTTGGCTCTGCCATTTATCCCATGTGGGATATTGAGTAAATTGTTTAGCTTTTCTTAAAATCATCTCTAAAATAAGTCTAGACGTGTTCCTGTGAGAATTAAGTGAAGTAATTATTTTAATAAAGGCTGCCTATCACAATGCCTAACATATGGGAAAATGCAAACGGGAGCTATTTTTATTACTAATATTAATATTACCCTTAGCATTCTGGGATAATAGTGGATTCTGAATCCCATTGAATTACCCTTGAAAAACAGAGGGACTAGTATTAAAGCCAAAACCGATGGACATTTACAAATACACAAAGACTCCAAGCAGATGGGGAAAAACCAAGGAGGTCCTCAGGGATATCAAAGACTGCAGAAGAAAGTAGAGGGAAACAATGGAGTGTCTGAGGGCCGGAGAATGGGAGAAACCTGGAGGTTTTTACTCATCACGGTGTAATCGAAGAACTCAGAGTGGAATGATCTTTGATAAATTTTACAATTTCAAAATCCAGGGCTTCCTTCTATGACTGAGCCACAAGGCAAGGAGAAACTGCTGGGAGAAATGTCATAAAAACAGGGAATGGATGATAGATATGCAGAAAAGAAAAGGTTTAGAGAAAGGAGGGAAGAGGAAAAGAGCCAGAAAAATCTTGGAAAGCAAGTTGCCATATTTTTTACAAAAACAACAGAAGAGGGGGAGCTCTGTGAAGAAAGAAAAGCTGAACCAACTGACACGTTTTAAAATTTCAGGAAAATTAATTTCACTTTAAAATAAGCTCAGAAAAGTATCAAGGCTAAATCCAATACAGTGATATTATAAGGTAAAAGATTGTTAAGTAGAATAGAATCTATTCAGAAAATGAACTAATCAGAACAAAATTGCCCATAAGACAGAAGGAATAAAAGCTAAACTACCTCAAAATGAACTAAGGGCTTTAAGAAAACATAAAACAAAATTTTAAAAGAATTAATTATAAATTAAAAGTTTCAGGAATGTTGTGACAGAACTCAGGAAATAATTAAAAATAAAATAAAAATACTATTTCAGAACTAAAATCTAAATCAAAAGGACAGAAACAAACAGCAGCACTAACAACAAAAGAAATACACTGACCAAAAAAAAAAAAATGCCTTAAAAGAAATAGAACTTGAAAAGGATGAAAATTGTAAAAATTGAAATACAAAAATTGAAAATGAATAAAGAGCTAAAAAGTATTTAAGAAAAGTGGCAAATACCGAAGACAGAAAAAAAAAGTTCCAACACACAACTTATAGTAATCCTTGGTGGAGCATGCTAGATAGGGAATCGATAGATGGATCTGGAACCTGGCAGGAAAACTGCCACCATTAACATGTGTTCTTCAATACCCCCAAGATCGCTGCTGAAAGACTCTCACAAGATTCTCCCATTTGGAATAAGATTTCCTCTGGAAGCTAGGAGAAGCCCCGGATATTCTCCAGGGACCTTATCATTGAGCCCTCTCTGGGGGGATGATGGGTGGGGTAATCAATCAAAACCACAAACAGCTGGAACTCCTCCCATGGCATTAGCAAAGGGGCAGAATAATTAATGGTTCAAAACGCAAGTGCAAAGACCTCTTTTGCCCCTCTCTTGCCTTTTGACCCCTGTTCCTGCCTTCAGAGCCCACCTCTCGCTGTTTTTCTCCTGCCAAGATGGCCATACAGGAAAATCCTGGGCCTTTATTATCTATAACAGGCAATGATAGTCTGTAAATAAGACCTTTTTAACACTCTTCAGCCCCTTCCTCTCTCTGGGACCCATGATCTGTTATTTTCTCCCATTTCTCTTCCCTCTCTGCCTTAATAAATTACTGGCCTAATCAACATGGCGTGCTCTTGAAATTCATTTCTTGCAGTTTAGACAAGGACCTAGACAAAATCTGGCTACGTTGGGGCATGAAACCTAAACTAACAGAATGTACACTAAACCTGCTATTCAAGAAAACTTCCCTGAAATAAACCATGAAACTACATATTGAAAGAGCACATCATGTGCCTATTAATTTTGACCCATAATATCCAACACTACGATATTTCTGGTAAAATTGCTAAATTTTAAATAAAAGGATTTTTTTTAAAAACGGGGGAGAACATCCAGTCAAAAAGAGCACATGGAAATTAGACTCTCAGGACTTTTAGACAGCAACATTTTATGAAAGAAGAAAATGAACAACATACTTAAGATACTCTAGGAGAGAAAATGTGAGCCAAATAGTTGATAAACAGCAAAACTCATTTTCAAATTTAAAGGCACAAACTGTTAACAACATGCACGAATTCAGGTAACATTAGTTTCATGAGGGTCCTCAGGAATTCCCTAGAGAATAAACTACAAACAAGCATCATGACCAGAAAGACAGCAACATAACAATTGGTAGTAAGGACTAACTATATAATTCCTTGCAGAGTTAAAACTAAATGAGAGAGTTTAAATTTCTGAGTACAGTATATAATGGCTATGTGCTCCACCAATATAGATAAGGGGAGAAAATATGCACCAAAAAATATTAACCATTTTCAATCATCATAATTAATGGTTATAATATTAGAACTATAATATCAGTTATGTAATTCTGACCATGTTATGAGGAAAATATGAGATAAAGCAAGTAAGTAATTGAGAGAGAACCTAATTCTATCATTCACTGTGACTGAGGACCAGGATTCTTGGTGTGGAAGAATAAAGAAACAAATGAAAATACAGTAGGTGAAATGAAAACACTGTAATCCTGAATTTGGTTTCAAAGTATCAGTAAGAATACTATGAATCTTAGAAAGGCTATGAATCTTAGAAAGGCTATGAATCTTATAAACTATGACCAATGCAGTGGCAATTCAGCATCCATATTGTGACTTGAAATACTCTCCTCTACTAAAATAATAAGGGAGAAGTGGCTGGTTCTAGGTCTGGACCAGAAAATGTACATGATGATCCTGGAAAAATGTGGAATACCAGATATCGGGGAAGCTGCCAAATAGGATGAGGGACATACCCAAAGGTCTTCAGAGCCAATAGGAAGAGGCTCCCACTAGTAAGAGATGGGACAATTGAAGCTTCAAGGAGAATAAAAGCTGTAATAATTTACAACCCCTCATACAAGTTTGTCTTAGTTTTCTGGCTGTTGTGACAAATACCACACAATGGTTTGACTTAGAAAAGGGCAATGTATTGGCTCACAGTTTCAGAGTCTAGAAGGCTTCCTTCCTCCCCACATTGGTAGCTATCTGGCTGAACAGTATGCCTTGAATTCCTGGGATTTCCCATCTTGTGGTGACATTCTCTCCTTGTCTTTCAAGTTCTCATTGACTTCCAGCTTCCAGCTCTTCCCTGGGGCTACCTCTTATAAGGCCTCCGTAATTGGAATAATCCAACCCTGATTCAGCTGGCCACATCTTAACAAAAATAACATCTTCAAAAGGTCCTATTTACAATGCATTTCCACACATAGGAATGGGATTAAGATCAAGAACACATTTTCCCCTGGGGCACACAACTCAATCTACCATAAAGTTTAATAACTTAAGTTCAACATGCTACTTAATGAAGAGGAAAAAATATTGATCAGATTCAGAGGATGATAGGAAATCAATTCATTATTTCAAAAATGGTAAATAAGGGAAAGTATCAATCATTCCTCCAGCTTTATCTGTACTAAATGAGAAAGAAATCATAGAAATAAAATAACAGCATTTTGCAACCCCCGGTAAGTTAATTGACCTAGTCACTGAATGTCCAAAACTGCTAACATCACAGAAAGATGGACAGATAATATGTGCCTCCTGTTGAAAGAATAAATCAACACCTGTGGTGTTGAAAAAGTGATCAAACCTGATTCTGATTGAGCCTCTGGATTCAGCTGCCAATTTTCAGGAAATAAAGAGGACAGGGGAAATATGCTAACTACACCATGTGTTTCCAATCAGCATCATCCAGAGTATGGGAGTGCGTACAGATTAAATGGCTGGTATCCTCAACATAAAAAATTAAAAGTAGAAAAGGGTGGTAGAGAACCTGTAGAATTTTTAAAAGTGTAAAAGAGTTATCAAATTTTAAATCAAGAAGACTAAATAACACTGTCTTGAGATGTACACTTGAATGATAAAATAATAAATGCTAGGAAGTCATTACAATAAAAGTCAAAATAATGGTTGATTTTGTTAGGGAGACACAAGAAAGGGCCTCCGAGGCAGCTGGCAAAGTACTATTTCTTGACACAGGTGTTTGCCTTATAATAATTTGTTAAGCTATGTAAAAATTAGTATTTCTATAAGGATTACTGTTTCTTAAAAGTAAGTACAGGGGGCCGGCTCGATAGCCCAGTGGATA
>PVKH010003310.1:0-25207 GCA_004027955.1 Chaetophractus vellerosus
TATTTATTTATTTATTTATTTATTTATTTATTTATTTATTTATTATTTATTTATTTATTTATTTTTATTTTAGGAGGTACCAGGGATTGAACCCAGGACATTGTATATGAGAAGCAGGTGCTCAAACCACCCAGCTACACCCACTCTCCTATCACTTATTTTTAACAATTTGATTACGATGAGCCTAGATTTAGGTTTAGTTTTTCTTTCCTTTATCCTCCTTAGACTTGTAGTGCATTGAGTTTCTTTGAGTTGTATTTTGAGTTTTACTAAGTTTGCAATAATTTTTTGCCATTGTTTCTTCAATTTATTTCTGTTCTATGTCTCTTTCCTGTCCCTTTGAAATTCAAGTTGCATGAAGTTTTGTGGAAAGGAAAGTCCAATATCATTTATTGCATCATGACCAAAAGTGAAAGTCTTCTTCATTTCATTCTGAAACTGTAAACAATGTACAAAATCAACTATCCCCTTTCCCATTTGTGTGCTTGTTCAGAGTTGAAAAAAAAATGTCATTCAAATGGGTAAATATTTTTGGTGCAAATTAATTAGTCTTATCACTGCAGGAAACTTACTCTGAATCTCTACAAATCTAACATTTCTGTCCTCTATTTCTTTCAACTGCTTATCTCTCTTCTCTTTTCCTCTATCTCAGCTGCTATTCTTTCCTTAAATTTCAGTAAAAACTGCAATTTTGTCACCACTAAATCCATAAACCTACTTTTAACTGCACTTACATTCTCCATTTTTTAACCTTTATAATTGAAAGAAAGGAAGTATACTTCTCCTTTCAAAGTCCAGTTCCTCCATATTTATTCTAAATTTCACTTCTATTTACCATCTTTCAGTTACTTCCACTCTTGACTGGATAATCTAGAGTAATATGCAAATCAGCACACAAACATGCTCTAATATGACCAGTTACAATTAAAGCAAAAATATCCCCAAATTTTCAATAAATGAAACATGCCACATTATATTCATACTCATTTTATAGTAAATATTCCCAAGAGATTTTTCTATTCACCTTCTTGTATCCTTTTCAGTCTACTTCAATATGGCCTTAATAGCTTTTCATCAGTGAACCGATTTGACTGATCAAGCAAAAAGAGGAATGGAAGAGACAAAGGCGTAAGTTAAAAAATTAAGATGAAAAGGGTCATATTTTTCTCAAATATTCTAAAAATTGTACCATATTACATTCAACATCTTTATTTAAAACTTTTTAAGTTTTGAGAAACTACATTTTATATAGAATATAACTTATAAAATCTAATTAATAGGGTAATTATTAAAAATAAATTGAAGTAACATTAAATTATATCTCCTGGAAAAAAGCAACAACTTCAAATGCTTACTTTGGGTAAATTTTAGTTAGCTGCCAACAATTTAATATAAATTATCCAAACAATAGAAAAATTACTCTGATTAAAGTGGTAAATAAAGGAAATCTACAAAAGAATAGAATTTTAAAAGAAATTTTAAAACTCAAAAATATAATACTTGCAAATTGTATTTTGCAATGCTAAAATATTGCACAGTAATTTAACAATATATTTTGCTGGAATACAGATGAGTTTTAAAGTTAATTAATTAATTAACTAATTAATGTAATTCAAAGAGGGGAAAATTACACTATAAGTTCTTGAATTATCAGATATCAAGACTTCATGATAAAAACAAATTTGTTTATTTGGCTACCATAGGTTCTGAGAGAGGGAGAGGGAACAATAGATGGAACCTAGGGCATTTTTAGGGCATTGGAATTGTTCTGCATGATATTGCAATGATGGATACAGGCCATTATACATTTTGTCAAAACCTATAAAAGTGTGCAGTGCAAAATGTAAGCCATAATGTAAACCATTGACCATGGTTATTAGCAATGCTTCAATATTTGTTCATCAGTTGTAACAAATGTACCATGCTCATGTAAGATGTTACCAATAGAGGAAAATGTGAGAAGTGGAGGGGATGGGGTATATGGGGATCCCCTGTGTTTGTGATGTTACTTTTCTGTAACCCAAGCTTCCTTGAAAATAAAGTGAATAAAATAAGACACTAGGGGGACACACGGAATAAATTGCCACTGTACATAAAAGATAACAGATCTTACAGTGATAAAAAACATGCTGCAAAAAATGTTTTTCTATTTATTATATTATTATTTTTACTTGTTATTTTATTTGTTTTTTTAATTTGTTTTTGAGGAGACTTTGGATTGCAGATGGGTTGCAAGTGTGTCAGGAGCAGGGTGGGATGTGTGGGGATGAGAGCACCTAGGGCATGCCTCTGTGGAATATGAATTAATTCAAGTTGTCATGGGGCATTCTCTCAGTGGGTGGAGACCCACATAATAACTGAAAGACTATTGAATTCCCACTCAAAGGAGCCCTGCTACATTCTCAAAAAGAGTGGCAAAGCTCTAGAGTACATGGGCAGTGCCTAGCAAAGGAGGACAAACAAATGCACTAGGCCTTTGAAAATGATGCTTATACTTATGAACCTCATTTGTGTGATAATGAAACTTAGCCTAGATTATATATTGTGTGAGAGTGGCCTTCTTAAAGCCTCCTTGTTCCTCAAATGTGGCCTCTCTCTAAGCCAAACTCAGCATACAAACTCAGTACCTCCCAGCCGGTATGGGACAAACTGCCGGGGATGAGCTTTCCTGGCACCGAGGGATTATTACCAAGCACCAACTAGCAATGCATTTAGAAAAAGACCTGGACCAAAAGGGGAAATTATTAAATACAAATGAGTTTTTATTATGACTGAGAGATTTCAAAGTGAGTTGGGATCTCATTCCAGAGGTTACGCTTCTGCAGGTCTCAGGAGGATCTCACTGACTGCCACAGTAAACAGTGTCTGAAGCAGGGGCCTCCTGAGGGCTTTAGAGTCATCTAGACACTATAGGCAGGGCAGCAATTTGGTACCCTGTCAGTGGGCCTTACCTTGAAATACATAATAATCTTTTCCCCCAGTGTATCGGAATTAGACTCATTTATAATTTTCCCACACATGGCTCTTATGCCTCATTTATTTGAACCTATAATTAGAACTATATCTGTTAAATATGTGTCCCAGAGACTTAAATCTTCTGGTTGTTCATATGCCGGTTGAACCCTGAATCTCAGCAGTTACAGCCAACACCTACTCACCAGTTCTTCAGACTCCCCCAGCAAAACTAACCAAAGGTTGATGCTGGACAATGCCCATCCCCAAAAAACACAGTATCTACAACAGCAAGAAAGTCAGTTCCATCCATCTGCCCCATAGGATCTAAGCTCCCTCTCAGTGGGAAGCAGGGTGGGCATCATCATCTCAAAATCCTCAAGGTTGCAGAATGAACAAACATAAGGGGGGAATGCAACCATTGACTAAAGTAGACTTATCAGTATTCTAATAATGGAAGAACATGTAATGTTGTTACAAAGGCAGTGGTCACCAGAGTTTCTGAAGGGAGGGAGAAAGAAGAATAGGTGTATATGCACATTTTGGGGACACTGGAATTGTTCTGCATGGCATTTGCAATGACAGATACAGGCCACTATACATTTTGTCAAAACCTATAAAATTGTGTGGCACAAAGTGTAAACCATAATGTAAACTATAGACCATGGTTGTAGCAATGCTTCAATTTGTGTTCATCAATTGTAACAAATGTACCAAACTAATGAAAGATATTGTTAACGGGGAAAGGTGTGAGGGGGAAGAGGTATATGGGGATCCCCTATATTGTTGATGCAACATTTATGTAACTTAAAACTCTTTTAAATAAATTTAAAAAAAAACAGATTGGTTAATATAGCATGACTTTAATTAGAAGTTAAATGAATAAATCAATATAGGTGAATAAAGTGTCAGAATTTAGAATATATATGTGTATTTCTGTATGCAAAATCCTATTTTTATACAGATACTTGGTATATAATATAAGTGGCATTACAATTCAGTATGTTTATCTATGGATTATTTTGTCAATTACAGAAAAATTGTGCATCTATGTCAATATAGGAAAAATAGATTCCTATATTACAATAATTCCAACTTGATTAAAATCCATAAGACAAAGAGAATTTCAAGATAGGGGAAATTTTTCTTTTAATATAAGAAGCCAGAAGGACAATCTCTAGAGGATAAAGGAGGCTAAATGCAAATATTGATATGTAAATATAAAATTATGAAAAAATATATCCAATGTTAAAACACATATTACAGCCTAAAATATGTTTTAATGAGCAGTAATAAAAAATTTCATTTATAATACCTAAAAGGTATTGCCAAATTAAAAAGAAATAGAAATATGTGCAAAATATATGAACCGTCAATTCTGATAAAAGATTGCCTAAAGGATAAAGTGAATATAATTATCCTCACTGCTGTCAGAGAAACAGAACTAAAAAATACCATGGTACACTACAATTGTAGGCCATTATATTAGTAAAATTAAAAGAAAATATGTTCTTGAAAACATAGAGTCTCGGCAATTTCATGCACTGATAAAGTATATTTTAAAAATAACTTTGCAGAGAAAATTGGTAATATGTAATAAATCTCCCATTAGTTTCATAGAATTATGCTTGGGAAAATCTCACATGTGCACTAGGAGACATTTGTAAGCACTGATATATAGGTATTTTTTAAACAACAGCTCTTCAAGTGTGATTCCAACAAGAATGCTGGTTAGCATTTTTGTTTTTATTAATGAATGAGAAAAAAGTGAAACAGCCACCATCTATGATGGACTTCAGTCATTCGTCAATGATGTAAGTAATAAATTTGCTGAAATAGATAAAAGACTTTGAACTCTAGAAGAAAATTTCTTCAAATTATATGCTAGTCACAATGTAATAGCTATACATAGCACACAGTTTATTTTAAACTGCATTATAAACATTTTCCTCTTATTGTCTTAAGCCTAGATATTAAATTTAACAGCAAATCAAGTCCAAATTTGTAGTGTTTGCCAATTTCTGTAATATAAATATACCTATATTAGCTTAATTCTATCTAGCAATTTGACAGCACTGAACATGGAAGTGGGAAGAGATGTGCAGTAACAAACCATTATATAGAATTTCCATCAGAAACATACAAGAGGTATAAATAACCTACAGATAGTAGACATAGTAAAAAAAAAAAGAGGAATGGATGATTTAGAGAAATAGCTTATTTTTAATATAACTGCCTATCAGACATACCAAGCTTTTTTTGACTACTTAGGTCCACTAGCTTTTCCCTTTGAGTGAAATGTTCTCTTCCACAAAATATTTGAGAGATTGTTGCCTTATCATTCATGTTTCAGTTCAGTTTTTAACAAATATTTGCTTTATAAATGAGTCTCATTGACTGCACAGATTCAAGTGATGAACAACAATTGCTTAACATACATTTTACTATCTCTACCATTTTGATGTTCTGATGATCTAGAGATGTGATTACAATCTGGAATGGAATTTTAATAATCATAATTGCCACTCAGATTTGTGAAAATTAGATGAGAAACATTTATAAAATTGCAATACAAAAATAATCAACAATTATTGCTATCTTTTCCTCTTCAAACCTCTTCTCAAAAGCTGCATAGAAGTTGAAATCCTGCTGCAGTTGTACTTTCAGATTTCAGAGTTGTACTTTCAGTCTCATAGATAACGTTTGGAATGTGGTAATGATAAAGATGACTAAATGTGAGGACTTGTGATGGGACCAAACAACCATTCCCTCTTCCACTAGTCCTGAATTAAGGATGACCATGTGCAAACTGAAAAAATTTTTAAATAAATAAGGCCCTTTGTGGACGTTGGCCTAAATGGTCATTGAGCAACCATTATTTTCCAGGCACTATTTTAATAATTAGAAATGTCAAAATATTGTATACGTAACATGAGTACTGATAATAATATGTCTAAATTTTATATCTCCAAATCAGGATATATTCATAAAGTGTGAAGAATCAAATACAAAGAGGGATTTTTAGTGTGATTCAATAGGATTCTGGTTGTGAATGTACTATAATGAGAAAATGAAGCCTAAAGAAAACAAAAGAGTTATGGCAGCCTGAAATCCAGTAAAATAATTTAATTTTATTCAAGGTTTTGTCTCTTTACGTTTAACAGAGGTCTTACTGGGTAGCACACATCATTTCTCTGTGATTTGATGGAAACTTCCACAATGTGTTATAAGCTCCATGACCACCGGGTTATAACACTTTTATTTTTTGAGTAGAGTTATTTTTTTTTCTTACAGATTTTTTAAGCAGCATTATCATGCATATCCCTATAAATCAATTAAAGAAAATAATTAAAATACTTTCTATTATAGAAAGAAAAAAGCCTTTAAACTCAAGACTGATTAAATCCTAGCCAATTTTTTTTAATCTGGAATTTTTTATATTAATATGTTATTTTTCTTTTTTAAAAAACCTCCCGTTTTTTTTGAACAAACAATTAAAAATGTTCCCTGGCCAAATGTGTTACTAATACACAATTGGCTGAGACTGAGGGAACAGCCAGACCAAGGCAGCACATCCTAACTAGTAAATCAATTTCTCAGGTTGTATTTTTGTAATAGAGGATCATTAATTACCAACAAAATAGATACAGGTAATTGTAATTATTAACATTTAAATGGAGTGATTGCCTGAATCTCTCTTCTCAGATGAAAATTAGATTAATTCCATGCATGTATTAATTTCTAAATTTCATGTATAATATACCCTTACTTGAAACTTTAGATGTTTTTAGTGATCGTTTTGTCACATATTACACTTTTAGCTTTATCCCACTGTGTGTGTTCTTTTTTCTTTTTCTTTACTTTTTTTTTTTTTAGGAACCTCCTATATGGGAAGCTGGTGCTCAACCACTGAGCCACATGGCTCCCTTGAGTTGTTTTTTTCCCTTTGTTTGCTTGTTATTTGTTTTTGTTTTAAGGAGGCACCTGAACCAAAGTGGGACCTCCCACATGGGAAGCAGGCTTTCAACTGTTTTGGGCCACATCTCTCTGTGTATGTGTGTTCTTTAAATGGAATTCTGCAAAGAGATGCATAATTTCCATGGCTTTTATATGGTTTATATTTCTGTCATCATAATCTCATGTGAGTCACTATTTTACGACTGCATGCTGTTAACTTTTAAAATGGAAATATTTTAACTGCTAATTTAAAATCAGTTATCTGTAGTGTGCTAAGTACGTTTGTCAGCCATAACATGGATACAGAAAATTCACATCTCAAAGATTTTAAAACTGATTCTCTTAATGATCAGTACTCATTACCATACAGATGTCTTTTTTCCACTGAAATATAATTATTTTTAATGAACATTTATTTTTGAAGAAAAACAAACCAATCAATTGACTTGTCCATTGCTGGTAGATACTGGCATCAGTAAATTGAGAAATGTACATAAGTCAATATCAAATTTTACACTATTTCAAGAAATCTTAATTTTGGAAATGTGTGGGTTAATTTTCAGTTAATTTCTTTGGCAATATTGTAATTCCACCTGCAATTAAATCTACATTTCCCTAGCCTCCATAGGTTATTCTGTTAAAAGGAGGATAATTGTTATATTTCAAATAATCTCTTTTAAACAGACTTAAATTTTTGTCATAAAATTTAAATTATCTAAGGAAGAATAGTAATTTGGAAGATTGTGAATTCTTTAATATCTAATGCTTTTACAAGAATACTATGTTAAAGGAAAATGCATTCATCAACATGATTGTCAAAATAAAGCTGAAATATAACTACAGAATAAGCTTGGTGAAAATTTTAACCAAACCAGAAGGGTATATAATCTAGGATGTTATTTTAATTAGTTGCCCTGACTCTGTCAGAGGTGATTTTAAATTCAACTAAGCACTTCATTCAACTATAGTTAATGTATTAAATGGGTTATAATTTTCTCAATTAGAGCAAACATTTCTTATTCTATATGTTTTGGAATTAAGTAATGAGAACTAATATGTAACAGTGACTCATTTGAGGTTATATGGATAAATGGGAGATAATGGGATTTAATTAGAGTTTGCTGTTTTTATTCTGATGTTTACTAAACAGATATTTTATTTTTTTAGGTTCTTGAAACCAAGCTAAAATATAACAAGATCATATGCTTGTTTAGATCATCCTTTGAAAATCCATAAATGAGTAATATAAAAAATGACAGATGTCAAAAAGATATGAACATATATTATAATGGCACTGATTGAAACTAATAATGACTATAGGTCTATGAAAATAGGAAGCTAAAATAAGAAGAATAGCAATCCAATTGTAACTTTTATAACTCTCAAGTTGGTATTCTGGTATCATCTCTCATGATTTAAAGTTTCACCAAAACTCTGATCTATGAATCTATTTATTTCTTCTCATTTGTTTAGTCATGTTTTATTCTTACTGCCATACTTGTCATGTGGTAAATAGGAAATGATCAATAATTGTTTGTTGATTGAATGCATGTATTGTAGCTAGTTCTAATTGCAAGTAATCAAGCTGCATCAAGGTTCTCCCATACCGTGCAACCAAGACCAATGAGCAACAAATTGTTATGCTATAACCTATGCTTCAAGGAAAACTTCAGTCATGAAGTTTATATTCAATTGAGGTAAATTCAAATTTTGGTGAAAGATATGCTAGAGATTCCCCATGTGTACTCCCCATACCTGCCTTCATTCTTAGCCCTTGTCTTACAAGACCTGGCATGGATGGATCTGGTTCCTGATGTCCCTGGACCCTTCCCAGAGCAGCTTAAAGCAGGGCTGGAACCCAGAGCCAAGACAGGCCAACTGGATTCCCTGAAATGGGAATTTGGAATAAGAATGTTTAAATTTAGTTGTTTAACAGAGAGGAACTAAAGGAGTTAAGGGTGCCATCTATGGACAGCAATGACTAGTCATATCGAAGCAGGTAAGTGAGGAGGGAATGCAATCTTTAGAGAAAATAAAATGAAACAGCACAGAGAATTAGGACATCTAGTCTATGGGGGCCCAGGTAGGAAGGAGGGAGGCAGAGACAATGCCTTGCTAGTTCCCATGAGGCCAACTATAATAAATTTGCTCTTAAATCCTGAGACATCCCCACATATTGTGGGAATAACCTCTCTTTTCAAATGGTAGCATGAGTCAATTTTTTTCTTTTATACAAAGCAAATTAATTTAGAAATATCCACTTAGAAAAATGCAGGTGTGAGCAGGATTTTCAATAAATTGCACTGGTTAAATTGCTTAATTCATGGTGAAATCTGAATACTGTTAAAACAGAACTGTACTGAATTCTGCTGCATCAGGCTGTATTTCACTGCAGTGCTGAACACCATGCACTTTTAAAATCTCTGCACATTTGGAATTATTTAGAGCGTAGCCACCTTTATTTGGCAAGAAAATAAGGTAAAGGATTCCAGGGGGATCTTAGTCTTGAATTGTGCTGTATCCAGTGCTCTTGTGCTCTTCTATGAATAAAATGTTGTAAACAACAGTCTTTTCCTAATTTTTTACCTAATGTCAGTAAACATTCTAAGCTCTTGCAATCAGGCATTCATATATCTTTCTCCATTACTGTCTTTTAACCCTAAAACCAATACTAAAATTATAAATAAAATATTTTTATTTCTATTCATACAAACAAGCCCTCAAAAACAATACAATAGGTAGCTAAAGTCATAGTTTTATACAAAATATGAAATACTACTATATTTAAGCAAAATGAATTGTAGTTGTCTTATTACAAATTATCACTGTTTCAATTGTTAATTGTCCTCTCTTTTGAGAGTTCTGCTTCCATCTTTGGTGGTTCGGCAACCACAATTCAAATAAGTATGCATGAGACCCCAGATCATGTAGTAGTACATCATTAGGTTCAGGGAAATATTGCTGTCATTGAGACCACAAGTCTGAGGAAATTGCTTTAAGGCCGTGTTTCCTCATTTGATTACCCCAAATTTTACACAGCTGTGAACAAGTGACTGGGGTACAATTGCATGCATTTGTCACCTCTACTTGAAAAGTATTAGTTGTCTTTGTTTGTTTCTTTTTTTTTTTTTTACATAACCCCCCTTTCTGCTTTGTTCTTACTGTGTTCATTTTTGCGTTCTTCTGTGTCTGCTTTGTCTCCCCCCATTGTGGCAACGCGCCAAGTCAGCTCACCGCGCAGGTGGCTTGCCCCGCTCGCGGGTGGCTCTGCTCTGCTCGTGGGCTGCACTGCTCTGTTTGTGGGCAACTTGCCCTGCTCGTGGCAGCTTTTCCCTGCCCGTGGCGGCTTTGCCCTGCCTGTGGAGGCTTTTCTCCTGCCCGTGGCGGCTTTGCCCCACCCACGGCAGCTTGCCTTCTCAAGGTGGTCTGCCCGCTCGGAGAGGCCCCGAGAACCCAACCCGGGGCCTCCCATGTGGTGAATCGGCGCCCTATCCACTGGGCTAAAGCATTCAAAGACAACTAATCAGTTGAACCCTCTCACTGAAAAATGCCAGCTAAGTATGGCCCAGGGCAAGCATGTGCTGTTATGTAATTATTCTATTGGAATTCATGCTGTAAAATAACTCAGTTTTGAGAAACTCAGGTATATTCCCTTCTTTTCATTCCCACAGCCTCTGATTTAGTCTTCATCAATTGAAATGTGGAATTTTACAAGACTCTTTGAACCATTTTGGAAATTCCTAGTAGGGGAAAAGCAACTTCACAGGCCCAAGGTAAGAAACAATTTGAAGTAAAGCTTTTAGTTTGGATGAAGCATGGATTTTTAAGTAAGCAGGGCAAGAAAGGTCCCTGCAAGGAATTTTATGAATGTGGACCTACAAAGACCAATGGGCACACTGAGGTATTTTGAGGCATTTTTAGAAAGATTCCACTGGAAAACAGATTATATTAACACTAGAGACTGGAACACTAATTCAGATGAATTTACTTTCAACTATGTTTTATTTTAATCAAATGTAATAATGTTTATTTTATTTTTCTGGGTTGAAGTTTTCTTTGTTTTAACTTTTTATTTCTTCCAATATATACACATATGTTTTATTTTCCTTCATTAAGGACTGAATAGCTCTTGACTTCGCTACATGCAATGGAAAATGGCTAAGTAGATGAAACTGTAGGCCCTTTACCTTTCAACCTAACAAATCAAATTTTACATATAGATATAGTCTGGTATGTCTGGTATGTTCCAGTGACTATTTTTGGTCTTGAGGTTTTAGAAATGAATATAACAAATTTAAAAATCCCTCTATCCAGAAATGTGTTTGTGGGTGTGCATGTGTTGGGGAAGGGGATATGTAAAAACAACTAAGCAAATATGTGTATAAGTTAAGAGCTGATTAATTTTTCTGTATAGAATTCTTCTTATTGAGAAAAATTAAGTAGGATAAAGGGATAGATTGTAACAGGGGTGGTTTTCAGACAAGACTGTTAGGAGAAGCTCTGAGAAGGGGATAAGTGGTCAATTATGAGCGAGTTTGAGGGAGTGAGCTGCATGCACCATAGTGGGGGAAGAACCATCCAGGCAAAAGGAATAGACTTTCAGACTTAGAAAGTTGTAGAACCTCATGCCAAAAGCAGATTATAGTCATTGATTGTCTCCCTTGTCCCTATAGGAATATGTGGAAAAATGCACAAATGGACATGATTTCAGAATATCATCCTATTACACACCCCAAAGCATCTCTCCTTCACCACACAGAAACAAGTCACTAGAAACTTGAAGAAACAGAAAAAAAGGAAATAATTCCTGAGGTGAATCATATCCTGAAATAAATATAAATTTTGTGAAATATGGAGAAGAATTTTTAAAAAGGGAAAGGAGGTTAAAATAATAGATTATTTTCCCTGAACTGTGAAGAAATACCAATTTAGCTATATCTAGAAAAAACCCATGTTTGACCTAGTGGCAGTGGAAATGGCATGGGTATAATTAAATTCCCTTTCAAGTGCAACAAAAGAGGAGAGGTTGATAAAAGGAAGTCTGAGTGCAGGTTAATGTTTGTATTCTTTACAGTATTCTTACTTGACATTTTTTTTAAATTATACCCTTTGTCCATGAATGAAAGTGCTCTTCATTCAAATGGGCAAATTTCCATCTTTTTAAAATTTGTTTTATCTTTTTATTTCTTCAATTATATACACATAGTATTTTTTCATTCTGCAAAATCAGGTATTTCTTCAAATCTAGAAAATGTACTCAAATTAATCAATAATGTCAACTCCAATAACTTTGATATACATTCTTTATAATTGTACTGTCATTTGTGGGTTCCTCCCCTTTTTACCCATCACATTCTCAACTATTAACAGAAGTGGAAAATATAATGATTTTGTGTCATCCATATTATTTAACTCATGGTGGTTGCATGTGCTGTATGTATGTGTGTATATATATATATATATATGTATTTTTTTTTGACCTGTAATAGTGAAGTTAAAGAAAAATCTTCATCTTTCATGGAACGATGGCTAAGTGTTTTTGTGTTCCCAGTGTTGTTGTGTTCTTCAAGGTTTTTTCCTTTTCCAGTAGTGTAGATGGTATGCGTGAAATTGACTTTTATATAAATGGACATAATTGTGTTCCATCACTCCAAAAATACAAACATGTTTTCTTTTTAACTGTCTTTTAATTATACATTGGTTTTTCCCCTACCTAGAAAGCCTATTCTCCACTTAAACTGGAAAAAAAAAAGGAAAGTGAAAGCTTTATCTCAGGCAGGAGAAATGGGAATAGGACTGTTCAAGATAGAAGTCACCTACCTTAGTAGCAAATCTTTTTAGTCACAAATCCCTATGTAAAATTGTCTCCCACCCTTTCTTTGAGCATCCTTTTGCAAACTCTTTTAATTGGTCTTCGCTTACATTGGGCTTTGTAAAGACCAAACTATATACCTTAAAATTATGTTATCGGCAACAAAAAATTGATTTCTAAAAACTTTATTTTATCTTCCTAATCTCAGTTATTTTGTCAAAATATTTGTAAAGTTGTTTTAAAAATAACTTTGTAAATAGTTTTAAACCAAAACAAGAAAAATAATTATTTTAAGAAAGTTGAAGAAAGATGAGAAAAACACAGCTTCATGCAGGACAAGACAGGGAAACAAATCTCTAGGATGAAGATAAAATACAGGATATTTTATCTCCAGGCTTGCCCCAGGTGCTAACTGACAAGGTAGGGAAAGGTTATTACAATCAGCCAGAGAAAGTTCTCAATTCTCTCTGCTCCTTCCACTTCAGATTACTTAAATGTTAAACCATGGTGAAATTTGAACCCTACTGTGACTGAGTTTCAGAAACTTGAAATGTTATTATGTAGCCGCTCCTTATCAAGGGATAAAGGCATAGGCAACAAATTTATGCTGCAGAATTTTAAGGAAAGAAATCCAAATAGTGCATGCTATTAAAAATCTATCACTCTTTAATCTTTAACTCTGTCTCCCCTCACCCCTTTTCATTTCTGTTACCAGCACTAAAGAGAGTTGCCATGTTCATTGATCAGAAATTAAGGCTCTCTAACATTAATCCATACACTGGCCCTTAAACTGTCTTTCATACTTAAAATTTTTCCTTTCATTATTATTTCAAGGGCAAATGATACTGTAAAAAGGAATATGGCTTTAATAGGACACTGTAAGAAGGAAATATTCACAAACAAATATGGGATATGTAGAATATTAGAACAAGCTTTGCAACTGAGAATTTTTAAATAAATACTGACAGCTTTTTGGTGTTCTATCATATACAGAGTTATTCTTGAGAGGCTTCCTAGCAGTTATTTCTAAGGCTTAATCTCCCACATGTTGAAATGAGGATTAAGATGTGTGATTAATTGCTTTGCCTAGGTTGCTGTAGACCTTCTCTAAGTCAGAGAAATGGATGTGATGATTGCAGGAAATTCCTTCATACACTATAGGCATAGGAAAACAAATATATTTGCAAGCAGCCAAATCTACACCAAAAAATTACCTTGTAAATATACACATTTTCTATTCATATTGTTTGCATGATGTTTTATACAAAGAAATACTAGATTATTAACTAATCTAATTTTCTCTTGGCACAAAATATTTTGCATTGCAGGCATGCACGTTTTAGATGTGTGCATACTGCACTTAGGGATTTCCAATGATAATTTCCAATTGAAAAAAAGAGTCATACACATTTTTGTATGCAACTGAAGACCACCCTCCATTTTTCCCCAAAGAACAATAAACAGTAACACACTTACCTGATGCTGATCATACTGTTTACACACCGCAGATGCTGACATAGTTGTAAACCGGCACATAAGAATTAAAATGCAACACCACCAGTTATAAATGTTGCCAAGCTTGTGCTGCTAAAATAAAACCTAATATTTCAACACGCCATATGCTACATTAGAATAAAGTAAACGTACACTTAGGGAAAGAGATACATTTCTTTTCATTTTTTTAATTTACTAAAAGTAGTGTACAGTCATTTTTAAGTAATATTTATCTGCTCATTGAAGGTAAGGGAAGGGGTCTAGAAGAACTCTCAACACTTATCTAATAAGTTCTCCCATCTTGTCCAATCTATGTCATTTTTCCTGAGTTCTGTTTATCACTTTTATCAATCTTTATGGCAGCATTATTCCATGTTAGAATAATTTTGTCTTTTAACCCAGGAACAGTAGGGAATTAGATAATGCAGATGTCTCTCTCTTTTTAGAAACTGAGTTAGCTCAATCATTAAAGCAATTTCTCACTTACATTCTCCAAACTATGTGATGTGCAAGATCAAAAGACAGGAAATGGAAATGTATTAATCAATGTTCATTTATCAAAGAAACATGCATATTAACAATAACTATAGTAACTGAATATCCTTGCTGCAGCATGAAGCCTGATCTGAACGCTGATATCTGCAGCACATGGGTGCACTCTGCCTGGTGCAAGCAGTGGTAGGAGATGACAGTTAGGATTGATTCGAGAAAATGTTTTTAAGCTTGTGACTTGCCACCTATTTTTGTTGGCCTGCTTTTAAAGAAGAGATAGCAGAAACAGCCCAAACTGCTGGTTTCAGTGTTTATGCAAGGGTGAGTACATGTGAAAACTAGTGAAGACTAGTAGCAGTTCTAGGCATTTTCTCTCCTACCTAGAGTTTTCCAAATCACTAATTTCCAGCACAATCAATTAGAAAAACCATCACTTCCAAATTCTGCCTGTCCTTAAGATTTTAAGATGGAGCTTTGTCTAAAGGGGTTCCCTTCTCTTTAACACCTTTGCCCTTCAAGTCCTGTTATGGTCACAGTTCTCCAAAGTCTTCAAATGGATATTTTTCCTTTGGTTTATCTGTTTCCCCCAGTTTTTCTTGTCAGGAATATTGTCCTGGATAGAGATATTTCATCATCATAGAAGCAGAATCCAGCAAGAAAATATTAAGGTCTAGGAAAAAATTAATTTAAGGTATATCAAGAATAGAAGTGCCAAAATACAGACAAGAGTGGCAGAAAAGGAAAAAAGAATCAGTACAAATAGGAAGAAGAAAATAATTGAAAAAATAATGAAAGTTTTTATTTTAATTTCTAAAATAAATGGAGGTTTTCTGGCTTTATCTTCCTTACTGATTCCTAATTTGTGAATCTACCAAAACACCTCCACCCATTTCTCCAAATTATATAGACCAAGGACATGTGCTAGTTTCCTTTGCTGTTGAAACATAACCACTATCTAGATAGTTTAAACAGTATAGATTTGTTTTCTTATAGTACTGGAGGCCAGATGTCCAAAATCAATTTCATTGGACTAAAATAAATCATTAGAATTGCTTTCTTCTGGAGTTTCTAGGGAGACACCACCCTTTGCTTCCTCCAGCTTCCAGTGACAGCATTACTCCAATCTCTGCTTCATCCTCACATTGCCTTCTCCTTATAAGGACCCTAATGATTACATGTGGCTCATCCAAGTAATCCATGATAATCTCTCCATCTCAAGATCCTGAATTTAATCATATCATCAAAGTATCTTTTCCCATTTAAGATAACTTATTCACATGTTTTGGGGATTAGGTACTGGAGATATTTTGAAGGCCATTATTCAGCCCACCACAGATAGCAAACATTGAAAACTGGTGTCATTAGTGAAGCACCAGAGCATGGGCTCATATGCCAATCACCAATCTCATCAAAGCAAACACAACATCACGCTCAACAGAGTGGTGGAAAATGAAACATGACAACTGATACTAACTGCAGAGACCAAAATTTTCCAGCAAATATACATCCATAGAAGGGATGATCCTCATCTTTAGTGAAAACCTGACTGAACTAATCTGAACATAACCAAAGAAATTGTGGGAAAACTTCTGAGGTTCCAATTTGATTATGAATGTAAAAAAATTTAGTAGAACCCAAAAGGATCAAAAGGTACCATGGTTGTACATAGTTGTGCATAGTTGTCCATCAGCAGATGAAAAAGAGATACAGAAACAGAAGCTTACTTTGAAGAAAAGACAAAGTTTTGAGACAAATTTATTAGAGCAATTAGAAATACTAGGTTAAGGGCAAGAAAAGTATCAGATGTGAGGGAACAGGGAAAACTGATATAAGAAAGGACTTAACAGCAAAACAAAACACCTTTCTAAAATTGAAAGAGAGAAAAATGGCCCACCCAAGGCCATATTTTAATTTTTAAATCATAAACACAAATGTGTGAGCTCTTAATATATCAAACTTGAAAAGCAAAAGCAACCACAGGACATTCCAGTCAGACAAAAATAAATCTATTCCTAATATTCTAGACAAATCCAGTCTTTTAATAAGAGGTGCAAATGGGGATTATCTAATAATATCATCCACAATTATTTAGAAAAAAAGATGAAAACGAAATGAAAAAGGTCCCAAATGACAATAAGATCACGAGAAACTTATTTGAAAATTCTAACCTAATACTCATATTGAAACTTTAAAAGTGACTACCTATTTAGCATTAAAAAACATTTTAAAAATTAAAATTAGCTCCAAAAATATGACCAGAAAAAATCAGGATATGAAATGACATACCACAATTCACAAGTTATTTCTTTCAAAATAGACTAGCACATCATCACACCTCTTAGCCTCAGGGATGGATTGGCATTAAACTTACTGTGTCCTGTACTAGACAGGCCAAGAATGAACACTAAACGTGATACACATGTAATTGGATTCCCAAAGGCAACCCCTACACACATACACAAAAGAAAACAGGCATTTTACTTAGAATTTTATTATCCTCTATACCAGCTCCACCCACACCACACCACAAGAAATTTTTCAAACATATTGAAATATTGTGTACCTGGGAAAATAAACTCATATTTATACATTATCTTGCTAAAATTATAGGAATTTAAAGATAAGAAAAAAATGTTTTTGGTATCCCAGCAAAAATTCCAAGTTTTCTGTAAGGGAAAAAAAATCAGAATGACACCAATATTCTCATAAACAATATTTTAAGATAATCAAGAAAGAAAATATGAGTCAATATTTTAAGATAATCAGAAAAGAAAATGTAAGTCAGATATCACCCAAATAAATTAACTTCAAGTTCAAAGGTTATAGAAAAATATTTACAGACATGAGCCAAGTCAGGAAATATTTTTCCTTTGAAGTCTTCCAAGACCATCTATTAGGGAACAAACTTCAGCTCAACACAAATGAAGCTAGAGCATTTTGTAAGAGGTCATACAGTAAAACATGAATATTTTATATGCAGAAATAATATATTAAGCTGAAGATAAAACTGAGAAAATAGTATATAATTTTTAGTCCCCAAAATAAAGGAATAATGCAATTAATCAAAGTCTAGGGGAAAAAGGTAAAGATTCTATAAATATACCTAAAAGCACAAAGTTAACTATTAAGGTAATAATAGAGACAGATTATATGGTGTGAAAGGTATGGTGGGATAATTTCAGCTTTGTTTTTTTTTTTTAATGCACTTTCTTATTTTTTAAAAGAAAGATTACATAAATGCTACACAAAAACTATAGGGGATTCCCATATGCCCTCTCTCATGTATTTTTGTAAATTATTACATGATATAAAATGGCCTGTATCTGTCATTGCAATGCCGTTCAAAATAATTCCCAAGTCCTGAAAATGGCCCCAAATTACACCTGTTTTTCCCTCAGAACCTCCAGTGGCCATTGCCTCTACATACATAATAAAAGTGCTTCCATTGCTAGGATCACAAGACTACAGTAGAACAACTATAAGTCTACTCTAGTCCATTGTCCATTTCCCAATCCTGAGGATTCTGTGATGGTGATACCCATTCCATTCTAATTGACAGGGGGCTTAGGTCTCATGGAGCAGATGGATGGGACTTTCTTGCTTGCAATTGCAACTCTCTCTGTTCCTTGAGATGGTCATTGTCAGTCATCATCTCCTTGTTAGTTGTCGTCCTGGCTGAGTCCAATGAACTGGAGAGTAGGTGTTGCAAGTCTGTTGAAATTCAGGGCCCAACTGGCACATGGACAGCCCAAAGATTTAAGTCTCTTGGACATACAACTATTAACTCTAGTACTAACTATAAGTTCAAACAGAGAGGCAGCAGAGCCATGTGTAGGGTAAATTCTACTGCCCCTATAATAAAGGGATTCTTGTTGTCCCATTATAGAATGTGTCAGTGTCCTCCAGGATGGGAATTCAATATTTCTTTGGTTATTGTGTGGCTCTCCACCCACTGTGACAATGCCTCGTGAACACTTGAACACATTCATATGCCTTAAAGATATTCCCCAGGTGAACCTACTCCCATGCATCCCCCATTTCTGACACCCTACATCAATGATCCTCCTCTGCCACAGTTGTAACCCTTTTGTGATCCAAAATTTCTTCAAAATTGAAGCCAACATAATAACCAAACACAATTAATAGGAAAATGATATTACAATGATGGTTTAAAAATAACAAGTGAAATAAAATTTTTTAAAGCTTGAAATAATATAATAATATAAAATTTTTAAAAATTAAAACGGGCCTTTCATTGCTGTAAGATCTGTTGTCTTGTATGTACAGTGACATTTACTTCCATTTATTCACCCAATGTCTTATTGTTTTCATTTTGCCTTCAAAGAAGCTTTAGGTTACGGAAAAGTCACATACAGAATATAGATGATTCCCATATAACAAATGTCCTCTCCCTTCCCCCCTTTCCCTTATTAATAACAATTTACATGTGGATGGTTCGTTTGTTACAAATGATTTACAAATACTGAAACATTGCTACTAACCATGGTAAATGATTTACATTGTGGTTTACATTTTGGACCGTACACTTTTATAGAGTTTGATGAAGTTTGACACGGTCTGTATGCACCCTTGCAGGATGATGTGGAGCAATTCTATCACCCCAAACATGTCCCGAGTTCCATCTATTCTATTTCTCCCTCCCTCTCCCCTGGGAACTCGTGGTAACCACCAAGATTAACTCATTGAAGGACCAGATTTACAGTTACTTGCAACAACATTGAGAGTTTAACACACTGGCCTGTTCTCCCCTATTAGGCACTGCCTATGATCTCAAGATACTCCTCCCCCTCTATTTGGGATCATAGCAGGACTCCCCAGGATGGGAGTCCAACATATTCCCACTCATTATGAAACTACAATGCTGGGAGGGTTCTTTTGGCAAATATGGCAGAGTAAGTTTACTGGGTTAAGGTGGTGGATGTAGGGTGCATGTGGGATAGGTCATACCTGGAGCAGGGAATGTGTAGCGTTCATCTTGTCATAGTGAGTCAGCTTTGTTCTTGATAGGGAATCAGTCCCAAAATCCTCGAGATTGGGCATTGACCATTGGACT
Source organism: Chaetophractus vellerosus (assembly GCA_004027955.1). NCBI lineage: Eukaryota > Metazoa > Chordata > Mammalia > Cingulata > Chlamyphoridae > Chaetophractus > Chaetophractus vellerosus. Next base: position 19,782 of record PVKH010003310.1, read on the forward strand.
AAAGCAGGCTTATTATTATTCTATTATCGACTTAGTATTACTCTAGCAATGGAAGAACTTTTCTCATTGATATAAAGACAGTGGCCACCAGGGTTTGCGAGGGGAAGGAGAGAAAGTAGATGTAATATGGGGGCATTTTCAGGACATGGAATTGTCCTGCATGACATTGTAATGACAGATATAGGCCATTACATATTTTTCATAACCTACAAAATTGCACATGATAGAGTGTAAATTATAACATAAGCTATAGCCCACAGTTAGTAGCAATGTTTCAATATGTTTTCATCAACTGTAACAAATGTACTACACTAATGAAGGATGTTGTTAATGTGGGAAAGTGTGGGAGCAGGAGGGGCTGGGGCATAGGGGAATCCCCTAAATTTTTTATGTAACTGTTATGTAATCTAAAGCTTCTTTAAAAATAAAAAAAAATTAAAAATTAACAAAAACAAAAGAAGCATCAGTATCTAAAGAAAGAGGAGACTACAGAATTTTAAAAAAGGTATTAGTATAATGGTAAACACTAGAAAAATAAATTTTATAAACCTTCAATATATGTCAAACATAACACAATGAAAAAAGAAAACCAGAAAATATAATGGTAAATTATACATAGTAAATATGTTAAAAACTTATTTATAGTAAAATGTTAATATTTGCATTATTGAAACCTTTGTATTGTCATTCAACATTCAATGAGAATCTGTGGAAATATTTGATAAATACAACACTGAAAAGGCAGCAATTTGATCAAATATCTTGTTTATAACAATTACTTTATATGGACATTTGAAACATATTAATTTAAAAAAAGAATTTGGGTAACATGCATAAATTTAATTCCATTTCCATCAACAATTACTCCAGGATCAAATTGGTTTAGAAAGAATGAAATAAAAGACTGCCTAAATTCAAAGCATGCAGATACAATTTTTTTAAAAAATCAGTTTTTATATTCCTGATATAAAAGATCAATTTCAGAACAAAAAGCATTAAGATAAAGAAAAACAAATTCATAATGTTAACTATTACTTACAACAATGATATAATAGCTATGGATATAAAATACAAACTGTTCTAATATTCCTTTACAAATTAAGAAAGCAGCTACTTTTGTAAAATGGAGTGTACATAATATAAAAAGAGAAAGACATATATAAAGATTCTGCTAATTGAGAACATTCAGTAAACCTCTCTCACATTTAGAATGACCATTTGGATGATCCCTTCCCCCAAAAAACATTAGTCTAATTACTAAACAAATAATAAGAATAAATATTGTAGATCTTATAGGGCTAGACATTCAATTTCATATCCCAAAATTAGAGAGTAACCTTATTTCCAGGAGAAAGTGTGGCTCTTATGAATATTTCCATATAAAATTTCACAAATAAAACATTAATAAATCCCAAACTACACATAATGTGAATTATATTCTCTAATCATAGGTGTAGAAGTAGGAGTAGAAAAATTGAAATATGTGAGTACAAATGCAAAGAATAATAATGTAAAATTTAAAATTCTTCCCTCCAGGAATTTTTTAAAGGAAATTAAAAGTATTAATAAATATAGGGAACCAGCGGTGGCTCAATTGGTAGAGCCCCGGTTTACCACACGGGAGGCCCCAGGTTCGGTTCCCGGGGCCTCCTCGAGAAGGCAAGCCACCGCGAGCAAAGGCAAGCTGCTGTGAGCAAGGCAAGCCGCCACGTGGTGAGCTGACTCAGCAGGATGCTGCAGCAGGGGGAGACAAGCAGACACAGAAGAAGGCAAAAGCAAAAATGAACACAGCAAGAACAAGCAGCAAGGGGGAGATATATAAATAAATAAATAATAAATCTTTAAAAATAAATAAATAAATATAAAATGCTTGGTTAAATAATGCAAAATCACCATCATCATCATAGCTGCCTTTCCATGCATAGCTGTTAGAACTTTTTCAAGATCAAATGAGAATTCCTGTTAAATTAAAATTTTTAAGTTGAAAAATGTTTTAAATGTGTAAAATATGTATATTACTAGAAGCTTCCACTTCCTGGGCTTCCTTTCAGTCATTCTACTCATTTTCTCTTTCTCACTAAGTTTAGGGAAGTTGCTAGAGTACAGGAAAATGCGTCAATATGTGTCCTGTGCAACAGATCTGAACTATGAACATTGTTTTGATGCTTGTTGAGCAAGTATTAATATTTACATTGTTGAAAACTTTGGCTTGTCATTTAGCTTTCAATAGAAACCAGTGAAATGATAAAATCACCAAGTATACGAGTTCTCTTAAATGTTTAAAAGTTTGTATATATCATCATGAATACAGTGGTACTTTAGTAGAATTAGAATAAAGTACATTTTCATTCTATTGTAGTTACTGCAGTTTTGTTCTTGTCTCAGAAAAGCAACTCTGTAGCATCAATGTAACAATTCACCACAGCTCATTCTTTCTTATTCTCCATTTCTTTCAATGCTAGAGAAGATGAATAAATGAGGAGTGCTTATGAGAGAGTAGAAATAACACAATTCAAGATTCATAGTTTCCCTTGTCCTTGTACAACTTCCATCGCTGAACTTTACAACTTTTCTATGTTTAGAGACATTTCTGCCTAGTTTCTCCATCAGAACACCCTGTGGTGCAGTTCTCTGCTAATATTCCTTGGAAATATATACCAAAATCACATTAATGGTTGATGTGACCTAGTGGTATGTGTTGATTGACCAAATTACTAATAATATCTATCAGAAGCATTTATTTTAAGTGTGTTTTGAGAATTCATATCTGTCTTGTTCAATAAGTTAACTGCTAGCCACAAATTATATTTAAAGTAAAATTCATTAACATTAACATTCAGTTCCTCAGTTGCCCTAGTCACCTTTCAAGACTCAGTAGTAACCTGTGGCTAGTGACTACACTTTTGGGTTTTGGGCAGCACAGATGTGGACCATTTCCATCACTGCAGAAATTTCTATTGGACAGTGCTACTCTAGAGTTATAGTCTCTTTGCAAACTGGGTAATATGATTAAATATATTTCTAAAATGCTATGCATTTCAATACCTTGTTTGAGATACGCAAATATAATAAAATGGCACACAATCATGTTTCCAATGTTGTCATCATATTTAACCCAGCATTTCCAAATTGAATTAACAGATAATTGTTTTTACTTCTTGTAGAATAATTTTGAATCCAGCCCAAATTTAGTGTCCCACAGAATTCACTTTGAGGGAATGGGATAGAGGATTTAAGAAATGCTTTATTTTGCTTAGCATTTCTCAAAGAAATTGAATTTAACTTGACTTCTATTGAGTTTACTGAAGATAAAGAGATTTAGCTTGTAAACATAAATGTAATAACTTTTTAAAGCCATGATTCACAACATATGCTCTATAGTACCTAAGCATGCTAAAGGAAATTTTTTATTTATTTAAAGGATAAGGAAAAAATGCAAGTCCTCTTTTTTATGGGCAAGTAATGTAAACTATCATAGGTTTTAAAGTGTATATAAAAGAAAAATAAAAAATAAAGTGTATATATATGTGAAGTCTCATGAGTTATTAGTGCAGCTAAAATTATTTGACATGCATTAAATTTACTTCATGGGGGCCGGCTGTAGCCCAGTGGATAGGGCACTGGTACACCACATGAGAGGCCCCGGGTTTGGTTCCCGGGGACCTCTCCAAGCGGGCAGACTGCTTGAGAAGGTAAAGCCACTGTGGGCGGGGCAGAGCTGCCATGGGCAGGGCAAAAAGCTGCCACGGGCAGGGCAAAGCCGCCACGGGCAGGGCAAAGCCGCCACGGGCAGGGTGAGCCGCCTGTGAACGGAGCAAAAAAAGCCACCTGGGAATGAAAGCAGACCTGCCCACAAGCGGGGCAAGCTGCCTGCTCAGTGAGCTGACTCGGCGTGTCGCCGCAGCCAGGGGGAGACAAAGTAGACATAGAAGAACACAAAAAATGAACACACAGCAAGAGCAAGTAGAAAAGGGGAGGGATATGTAACAACAACAACAAATAAATAAATAAATAAATAAATCTTTTAAAAAAATTTACTTCATAACAGAAATAAACTGAAAGTTCTGATTCAGTCTTCTACAGAGTGGTCCATAAGTAAAGGAATGCTTTAAAAGAGCACATAGCTTTCAATGTTTATGTGCATAAGAAAATATATTGAATAACAATAATTTTTGTGAGTGAGAATCTGTCATCACTACATTATCATTTTTACCTGAAGTTGGTTGGGATTTCTTTGTTACTCTTAGAGTTATACTTAATTTACACATTTATAAGATTGTTCTTAGTCCTTACATTGGTTAATTATTTGGTTATGAGAAATTGCTGATTCTTTTGCCAATTTGATGGGTTATTTGTTCAGACTCAATTCTTCCATATGATCAAAGAGTTTTCAAAGACATTGAAAGTTACATTATTAGTGAGTGATGGAATCAAGATTCAACCACATTCTAAACTGTAGACTATTATTCTTTGCTTTATAATACATCTGCCTTAATATTGGGCTTTAAATATTAAAATGATATTATAATAAGTAAAAGTTCTACAATAAAAAGAACAGACATATACAAGACTTGGAAAGCTGGAGCAGAAGCAGGACCAAAGGGAGTAATAAATAGTGCTTATTCTGACAGAGAGATGAAGAGTAAACCCCTCATTGATGAGGTGAGCATTTCATAAGACGCAGCAAGACAGTCTGCAGATGTGCCCTGAATATGTAAAAACAGTCTTTCTGTGGATAAACAAAGCCTGCCACAAATCAGAAGATAGTGAATCATAGATGAAGTTTGCCCTTTGTGGCTGACATAAGAATCACCATGAACAGCTAACAGGCTTGGAATAAAAAGAAGAAATAAGAAATATATAGAATATTTTAACCTTTCCCACAGGATAAAAAGTTATCTGTGACAAGAACTTTGCCTTCCCCATCCATCCTCACCTATAAAAGTAAAGATTGTGTAAACTTAAGTTAAATTGAATGTATACAGTGGAATGCAACCTGGTATAAGACTATGTATAAAAGGCGTGACTATGGAAGAAAAATTCTGAGTGAAAGAATACATCATAAAAAGCATTTCTTTGCATTTTAGGGCAATATGTCTTGTCCATTTTATAGTACTACATTGCCAGAGAAATTCTTTCAAGCACTCATTTAAACCAGTATTGGCATCTCTTATTTCATTTAAAAATATTACTTCTGGGGGCCGGCTCGATAGCCCAGTGGATAGGGCACCGGCATACCACATGGGAGGCCCCGGGTTCGGTTCCCGGGGACCTCTCCTAGCGGGCAGACCGCCTTGAGAATGGCAAGCTGCCATGGGCGGGCCAGAGCCACCGTGGGCAGGGCAAAAAGCTGCCACGGATAGGGCAAAAGACACCACGGGCAGGGCAGGTCGCCCGCGAATGGAGCGCAGCCAGCCACCCGCGAA
>PVKH010003311.1:0-25229 GCA_004027955.1 Chaetophractus vellerosus
ACAGATGAATTCATTCATACCAAGAATTAGTCTCTTAATTTGTCCTTATGTTACAAAAGCAAAGAATTGCTGCATTTACTACTTTTTAAAGTTTGTACCGAAGGTAATGGAGATTTATAGCACTTCCATTGAGTTTTTATCCTTTTGAGTAAATTTCAGTAAAATTCAATTTATTAACAAGGCAACATATATTTAAGATGTACCTGATTAAAATTCCAAAGCCAATCTCCAAGAAGTGCATTTGACTCAAAGTAAGATATAGTAGAAACCTAAGTGTTTAGCACCTATTAGATGCTCAATAAATAACTGAAGGAGGAGAAATGAAAAGCCAGCTTACTGCAAAGAAATCTGTGACTCTATAGATATTTTAGAAATTTTAATTACTAAATCATTACCCTCTTTTTAATCTTAAATTACTGATGAAATGTATCTGTTTGGCAATGGTCAAATTCTACCCAAACAATTGTGAGTGCTGCTGATATTAAATTAAAAATGCCAAGGGGGAGCAGATGTGGCTCAGGCAGTTGGGTGCCCACATCCCACATGGGAGGTCCCGGGTTCCCAGTGCCTCCTAAAGAAGACAAACAACAAGCAGAATGAGCAAAAACAACAAGCAAACAATGAGCAGACAGCAAGCAAAAACAAATGAGCAGGGAGTGGATGTGGTTCAAGCAGTTGGGCACCTGCCTCCCACATGCAAGGTCCCAGGTTCAGCTCCTGGTGACTCCTAAAGAAAAACAGACAACGAGCAAAAACAACCAGAGAGGGGGGTGGATGTGGTTCAAATGGTTGGGCGTCCATCTCCCTTATGGAGGACCTGGTTTCAATCCCCAGGACTTCCCGGTAAAAATAAAAGAAAAATATAGAAGGTGCATGGGCCACCAGGCCCCATGCGCAGGTGTGCCACCAGGCCCCAAGAGCAGGTGAGCTCCCCAGGCCCTGTGCATGGGTGTGCCGTCAGGCCCTGCTGGGCCACGCAGCAAGGTAATGATGTAATGGGACAGTGACACAAGGGAGAGCCAAGATGAGACCCACTGAAAAAACCAGGAACTAAGGTGGTGCAGGTGGTAGGATGCCTCTCTCCCACATCGGAGGTTCCCAGGATCAAATCCCGGTGAAGACAGGAGGAGAAGGATGAGAAGGGAGGGCAGGAAGCAGACATAGAGAATTGCCCAGCAAATGGACACAAAAACAGCAAAAACAGGAGGAGGAGGGGTAAAAATGGACAAAAGTAAAATAAATGAATGAATAAATGATTCATGAATGAATGAATGAAATGGAAAAACTGTAAACAAATTGACAGGGACTTTATCCTAGGTAGTTTGAAACCTAATATCAAATATACTATTACTAAAATGACACATCTTATTCAACTTATATGTTAACCAAATGACCCTGAGGCACTGTGGAATTCTGAAATGCCTTCAAATCATTGTTGTCTAACCCATCATTAGTCTACCCACCCTTATGAAGGCAGGAACCATATCGGACACATTCACCATTACATCCCCAAACCCTAGCACGGTTCCTGGCACCTCATTAAGCACACAATTAACATCCGTTGAATTACTGATGAATTTTTTAAAAGAATAGCAAAAAAACTGAAAGATTAGAGCAATAATTGGGAAATTATGCAAACATTAAAATTATGGGATAAATATAAACATTTAACTTAGTTACATAAAAAGCAGGTTACAAAATAGTACATAAAATGTGATATCATTTTTGTTATATTTATACATAGAAATAAGTCTTGAAAGTTCTAAAGAGAATATGATTGTTCATAGCAGTATATGGAGCTAAGTGACAAAAAGACCTGATCAGTCCTACTAATGTACCCCCGAAACAGTATTTCAAACAAAACAAAACAAAACAAAACAAAACAAAACAAAGACTAGAAGATTTGAGAGGGTAACCTGTCTTTTGGTAGAAAAAAATGATTAACTCAAGTAAACTAGAATTGAATGTATTAGTGAATCTACCAAAATGAGACTAAAAATAGAAGACCATAAATAAAGTATCCTAGAAATGACCAATATATTTTAAATCATAGTTCATTTCTAATGAGCCTAACTTGTCAGAAATTTCTATCTGCCTAAAATGCCATGTTTTAAGGTATTTCCACGTTGACAATATATATGAAAGCACAAATAACTAGAATACTTCCCATTTCCATTCACTTATGAACTACTATTACTGCTGCTGCTACCACTACTATTAAAACAATAATTGTAGCACCTAAGCACATACTACCTTGAAACTCAGAACTAGTCCCTTTATTTCTTTTATCTTCACAGTACCTCTCTGGAATATGATTTATGATCTCCATTGCATAGAAAAGGAAATTGAGACTCAAAGAAGAATCCTGATCAATCAGCTTCCTAAATATTATTATGAAAGTGCTTATATATATATATAAATATTAAAACTATTTTATTCCACTGCAGGTAACTAATGAAACTACTAAAATATGAGTTATAGTACAAGAAAAGGGTTCCACTGACACCTTATTGCTTTCTTTAGATGATATAAAGAAATTAAAAATTAAATATAAGCCAAGCCAAGCAAAGGTTTGTTTGTAAGTCAAGGAAAAAAGATTAACCCAAACTTAAACTTATAAATGAAGGGAGAAAATTTTGTAGCAGTTTTCAGTGGCATCTTTTTTAAAATGTTAAAAAAATCAAGGAAGGTAAAAATCATGATTGTGTTTTATTAAAATTAGGAAAATTCTTAAAAGTAAAAACAGTATACATACCACAATTTTAAGAGGTCCATATTTTTTCTCCTGAGCAGCAAGCGCATTCTTAAAAGGAGTAGGAGTTCTTGGTGTGGTACCCAATATAGATCTTCTAATAGTAGGTGTTCTAAACCTATCCAATCATTTAGATATTTGTATTACAGTCAAAATTTGATTTCATACAAGTTAATGAAAGCAAAACCATGATAAAAGCACACATTAAATATTTTTTTATATATGAATGCTTTATTTAAACATTCCAGGGCCATTTTATATTATGACTGCTGAAACTTAACTTATTCCAATCAATCATCTTAAAATAGATAAAATGATCATGTAGAAAAAAGTACAAATTTAGAAAAAAATATTGTTTTGCTTCAAATCAAAGTTTTAGACTACATTTAACTGGTTTTATAGTGTCTTGGGGATAAAATATAAAGTTATGATTTCTTTTAAATTCTACATCCCATATGGATAGGAATTAAAATACATGTATAAATGGACAAACGGCTAATCTACTTAATAAATGATTATTATTGTGTAAAAAAAAAGAAGCTGATCTAGTCTTTAAATTGTGCTTCCCATTTTCTCTAACATTATTACTTAATACCTACTTACCCTACATTTTCCTTTTGTTCTTTGGGGGTTGTTTCCTTATGGAGAGGAGTTGTAATAAGAACTTTCTGCCCACAAATCGGGGTTGATGTAAACGAAGGATTTTCTATAAGTTGTTCATTTCCAGGGCATGTGTTAAAAAACTAAAGAGAGAGGAAAAAGTTTAAAAACAATTTTTAGAACATCAAAATGCCTACAAATATCAAACTGACAGATTTTCAGATTATTTCTTCATTCCTCTTAGGAAAGGATTATTTAAAATATTACATTTACATTCCACTCCAAGTAAATTAAGTTCTATGAGGGCAGGAATTTTTGTCTGTTTTCTTCATTGCTGCTTCCATTGTTCTTACAACAGTGTTTAGCACATAATAAACAATCAAGAAATAGTCATTTAACAAATACTCAAAAGTTACAAAAATCAGTACAGAAATTTAAAAACAAAACTGCATGTTATCAAATAGTGATCTAAAGAAACCATAAATAGCTGCTGCATTAAATATAAAGTTTGTATAACAGTGTAACTGAAAACAAAATGAGGTATTTTTTTAGCTTTATTCTTTTTAAAGATTTATTTTTTATTTATTATATATCCCCCCCCTTTCTGCTTGTTCTTGCTGTGTTCATTTTTGCATTCTTCTGTGTCTGCTTGTCTCCCCCCGCTGCGGTATCCTACCGAGTGAGCTCACTGTGCGGTGGCCCGCCTGCTCGCGGAGGCTTGCCCTGCCCGTGGCGGCTTGCCTTCTTGAGGTGGTCTGCCTGCTCGAGGAAGCCCCGGGAACCCCAGGGCCTCCCATGTGGTAAACCGGAGCCCTACCAATTGAGCTACAGCCGGTTCCCAGCTCTATTATTAATAAGTGATCTTAAAGTGGCCTTTTCTATGAGAGTATGCTGAATTCAGAATATAACAATAATGCTTAGCTAAAAAGGAATACAAATACCTGGCAAATCTGGCTATGGAGAACACAGTACAAAACCTTTGAGCAACCAATACTGGTATCACAGGGTCCATTTTCCTAATTACACAATTTACCCATTGGATCTTAACTTACATTCAATTGTGAAATATTTATTTTTGTAGCCAACAGATTAGAAGCAGTGGTGTGAAGAAGAGGAAACTGCTTTCAAGGTACTGGAAAGAACTCTATCGCTTCTAGCTCCTGATACTTGCAATTTACATAACCCTAAGATTAGTATTCAAATCCTTCATCTTAAAACCCTGCAGTGTCCCATCACTTACAGTATAAAATTCATGCTCTTTGCCATGGGATATAAGGTTCTTTATAATCATGCCCCACCTTCTCAGCCACTTTCCACTTCTGAATGTATACTTCAATAATAGAATACTTCTAGTGTGCAAACCTCCATAAATAGAAAACTGCTAAAGTGCCCAATCCTGCTTCCCCTTCCGCAGAAGGCTTTGCAACACCGGTGGTTCGGGGAGGGGAGCACTAGTCACATTGTAGTCTATGCAATGCCATCCTCTCCTGAAGCATGTGGGGACATAATTTTCAGAGAATATGGTAGTTGTGTACCACCAGATTCTCATCCTCCCAGCCTCAAAACACACCCCCAAGAATATCCCAGCATTCTCCAAGTTTATCTGGCCATTAAATTCCCCTTTTCCCCATAAAACTATTTAACCTCTGCCAGGATGCTTTAGCAAACATCAGCTCCATCTCTTACTAATTGTGACCTTGGAGAAGTTGCTTAACTTCTGAATTTCATTCCACCTACCTCCTAAGGTTTTCTGAAAGAAAATTAACTGAGATGATGTACGAAAAGTGTTTAGCACACACCCTGGAACATAGCAAGTATTCAATAAGACAGATGTTCTTATAAAATTATAGGTATTTTGCCCAAATATAAACATCTGCTGCCTAGGGTTATTACTACAGGAGAAAGCTAGTAGTCCCTGACATCCTAGAAAACATTCTGACACATGGAATTCTTACAGTAATCAGCTGACTTTCTCTGTTTCTTGCAAAGAACATTAAAGAGGAAAATTCAATAAGTAAACTAAACTCTAACTTACTATAAATGAGTTCTCTTTATACCTTATCAGGCATATCTGTTGAACAGTCAGTCAGAAACTGGATCTCAGTCTCAGCTCTGCCATTAGAAAACTCTGGACAAATCATTTTACCTTTCTAGGCCTACTTCCTGATGAATTCTATAAAGATGTGGGACTACATTATATGTAAAATAGTCCCAAAATTAGCTCTAAAAATTGTAGGACACCATAATATATCCACTACACTTTGTGATATAACTTCTGATCTATCAGAGTTTAGCAATCTCACATATATGTTTAAATATGTTATCCATTTTTGTGTTATCAAAACAATCAACTGCTAGTAAGGATATTAAAGATCTAATTTAATCTACCTCATCAACATTCTGGAAACAAATGAAAACAACACTACTACCTGTGAAGGAGAAAATGGTAGTGTTTTCACTGGTGTGTGTTTTAGTGCCGTATTACCGCCATCGTTGAATGAGCCATCACTAAGTTCACTGCCTGGGGACTGACCCATGCGCATTCTTCTCTTCTTTCTGAGGATGGTCGGTGGAGTGCTAAACTTGGCCACATTTGGGGATGTTAAGGAAATACCCTCATTTTCTCCACCATTACAACTGTTTTTTTTCCCTTCAAGTACAAGACTGACGTTAAATTGACATTCCATGGCTCCTTCATTGTGTTGAATTCGCATTAGTTTTACTGGTGTGGATTTGACAGGAGAAGCAGCAGCATCAGAAAGATCAAAACTGGTAACATCACTCCATGCTACAGGATCCTGCAATAAATTAAATTCTTAGCTACAGTTAATGCTATAACCTAGTTAAATCTGATCTCGAAAGGGATAATTTCCACAGAGTTAATTAACTATTCATTTTTATCATCAGTAGAAATAGTCTTTCCTTGAACAACTTGTTTTAAGCAAAACCACTTGAGAAGTTTTCCTATAACTGCAACTTGTAACATTCCAAAATAATATTTCATCTAATTCAGTAGCCAAAGCTTACTATAAGGATATTTAAAATGAAAAGCATATTTTCTTAAGTTATTATCAAAGACTCATCATAAAACTTCACATTCTACTCCACATGGAAAAACACCATCAAATTCTACATAACCATTTGGCAGTATGTATGGAAAGCCTTAAAAAATGGTCATTCACTTTGATCCAGAAATTCAATTTAATCTAAACCCATAATCCTGATTTTGCTCAAAGCTTTATAAAAATATATTCTGTTCTTTTCTGTAAACCTACAACTCCTCTAATAAAAAATTTTAATATATTGTTATTTGTAATAATGAAAAACTGGATGCCACATGTATGCCTAATAATACCACTATACTGGGTAAACTTCCCTATGCTGAAAAACTATGAAGTCATTAAAAGTTTTAAAAAGTTGAGAAAACAGGGAGATTCTTATGATATGTGGGAAAACAAAAACCTTATCAGTACAATACATAAGTGTATATATAGTATGATACCATTTTGGGTTTAAAAAATGTATGCATATATGTGTGTTTTATATGTATAAAGCAAATACTGAAAGGAAATACATCAAATTGTTAACTCTGGGTTTATGTGAGATTTTTTCTTCTTTACAGTTTTCTCTAGTTTCCAACTTTCTCTAATGTATTTGTACAGTCTGTATAATAAAAAAAAAAAACTAATTGTTAAATATTCTCTATAAGGAACACACTTAGAAAGATTAATTTTTTTTTGCCAGAAGCCACCACAAAATATAGAACTAAAATGAAGCATGACATACAAAATAATGCTTAAGATTAAACTAGTCATTGTCCATTAAACTGAGTTTCTGAACATGAAATCAGGTAATTAAAATTGAGCTTTTAGTAATCTCACAATTTTGAACTTACAGATTCAATAAGTTCTAGAGTCTCTGCAAATTCTGGGATGGTCTGTAGAGAAGACAGCACAGCATTTGCCTCTACGGCCAGGAATTTTGTGGGTGAATTCTGCTGAGCAGACACAGTCTGATTCTCATCCATACCGTAAAACTCACTAGTGTGATCCTCGAGGCTATTTAGGGTATTAGACATGCTATCATCCATGAGGAAACTACCAGACCAGCTAGAAAAGCTTCCAGTCTGCTAAAAGCACAAAAGAAATATGAAGATTATTTGCCATTTTCAACATAAGTATAAATTTGAATTTCAAGTGAAAGTTTCCTCTAGAACAATACCTCACACTCATTTCAGTTAAAAATAGCATTTATATTTTCTTTCCTCAAAATTGGTATTAAAAAACAATTTTCATTAAACCTCCTAATTGTACTACATTTCTAACTAAATTTTTAAAAAATTTATGTATAAAATCATGATGAAATAAAAAAAGCATTTACATTCAACATAAAGTCCAAACTCCAAGAATCTGGCCTCTTTCTACCTTTCAAACTTCATCTCGCTTCATTTTCATTTTAACACTTTCACTTACAACCCCTCCTTCGCAGGGCATACCCAAATATAGTACCTGCAATCCACCCAATGAGTTATACTTTTTTACCCTTGAGTGCCTTTGCTTATACGCAAAACATAGTTCAAATATTGCACAGTACTCCATCTAAATATGCATTTTTACCATTTCCATTTATAATAATGTCCTAGTTCATATACCTAGTCATGGTTGCCTTTCAAGACTGAGCTCAGATAAGACTTCTTCCAGGAAACCTTCCATGACTACCTGAATCTAAATTGGGCACCTCTATGTGCTCTCATAAAATTCTGTGACTAGTTCATCACACTGTATCCTCTGTTTCTGCTGTATGTCCTCAGCACAGAGTAAGTCCTTTAAAGTTAGGGACTTGAATTTCCTTGTCTCTCCAGAGATGTACTACTGGGCAATTTACTTATCTTTTGAGCCTAGTTTCCTAGTTTCTCATAATAAACAGTAAGAAAAGAGACAAAGAAGAGTCACAAATGAGAAACAATATGTGGGATCCACTAGCCAAATGAGCAACTGAAATGTGGCTAGTGCAACTGAGGAACTCAATCTTAAATTTTGTTAAAATTAAATGTGGCTAGTGGCTAACATATTATAGAGAGCACACTGCCAAGCCCTTAGGAAGAACTCAATAAATGGTACTGATTGCTACTAAAAATAAAAATTGTTAGAACGTACAATTGAATGTGAATGTCCACAATAACAAAATGTTAAGTTTCAAGTGAAATAAAGTGAAAGCACAAGTTTTCAACATTGTTTCAAGGTAAGTTACACCTAAAGTTTCCTAAAAATAAAAGAAATTAAAGGTATCATATTTCATAAGCATAGCCACCTTCTGAGTTTACAATCATTTTCTGAAGATAGCTTCCAAATCACATGCATTTCAATTGAGTTTGTCTGTGGGTGGGAAAAAGATCCAAAAGATAAAGAGGGATGTCACTGGGTCCACTGGAAAAACCATAGGGTTACAATCAAACAGACTTAAATTTGAATTCCCCTATATAATTTTAGGCAAGCTAAATTCTCTTAGCCTCTGTTTTCTCATCTGTAAAATAAGGACATTCCACTGATTTCACAAGGTTATTTTTAACATGGGAATTACATAGGTATACATATAAAACACATAATGGATACTCAGTTAAAGGACAGTCTTTATCACATAACAGTAAAAAAAAAAACAATAAATATATACATGGACTCTACTCTTTTGGGTACAGCAACTTTTCTCTTGAATCCTGAATCTCCTTATTCAACCAGATCTTTGCGAAAGTAGAGTTTAGACCTCAAGTTCTAAAAAGACATTAATAACTTTCTCCTCTTTTAATGCAAAATGTTAATTATTTTAGATATTTTTCCTGTTAAATTAAAAATGATAGACTACTATCAAAAATACAAAATGGTTTAAATATGATATAATCATCTACGACTGTTGATAAAAACTACTGATTTGGAGTTTCTTAACAAAACTGAAATTAACTTTAAGATAAGTACACTTCAGGTCTCCCAATTTGTCCTTGGTGAGTTTTGTAGTTTCAAAACAAAAAGTCTTTTCCTATGGTATATACCTCGCCTATTACAATTAACAAATAGCATTTTTATGAATATCCTCTTACATACTAGAAAGACATCACCAGTTGCCTCACAACACTATTTCAAGATTTCAGGCTGTTCTATTTTAAGTTATTTTTATCTTAGTTTCCTTGATGACAACTATTCCCAGTTACTCTAAATGTATAGTCCTCTCATTCAGCCCCCAATCAAGAAAAGCTCTTCTAAACATTAAAAAGGATCAAGATGTTATTTTAACATTTAAAAATTGCCATTTAAATAGAAACACAACTTCCCCCCGCCCTTTTAATCCATCTAGCACAGTCTGCTTAATTCAGCTAGAAAGATTACTATGTATCCTAATTTAGTACTCCTGCTTGTTTTCAACAACCAAATCTCAGAGTTCACCTAGCAAGCAATATTATTCATACAAGGTAACCAAAAACCCAATATCCATATAAAATTTCTTCCCATGAAGAGTTCTTTAAAGAGCATAAGATCTAAATGTTCCCTTTCCACATATTTTTAATGTTATTACTCTTTCCAATTTATTGAACTCATATTCTATGTATAGTAAATAGGAAAAAGTTCAAAGGTAGAATAAAAGTAATTTTCGAGTAGTTAAATCTCTATACATCTATTTAATTTTTATTTTTCCAGCCTTAATTTTTTCTGTTAATGTGATTATTATAGGAAACGTTTAAAATAAAACCAAAGCCTAATTTGAACCATACATCACCAAAGATTACACCATAGGTCTGCTGGACATTATAATTCAAGAAGCATCTTAATATAATACAGAAGATCACTGTAAAATATTCTCAAGAGATGCATATCAAAATCAACCTCAAAAGTTGCAAATCAGGAAAACTACTTTTAGACCATATTAAAATCTGAAGTCATACTGAATATATTTTTCTACTTGTTGACATACTAAAGTCCATGCTGATAAAATCATAATAGCATACATATTAAAAGATTCTCATAATAAATTCTAAACACTTAAGCTTATTTCTTACTGATGGAACTCTCTTTCTTCTAACTTCATTCTCAGCTGACATAAGAAGTAACTCAAGTTCCTTTATTTTCTTTTCCTTGTCAGGATCCTCATCAACAAAGGGTTGCTAAAGTAAGTTAAATAAAAGAGAAAACAGCCTACTTATGTAATTGCCTTATTATTATCAGAGTTCTAATTTTTATTAAATCTATTTTCTCTAATTAAGCTTAATGCTACTAAATTTCAAATACTCAATATCATTATCCCTCTGATGTTTAAAGAAGTATTTTCAATTTAGCAGAAAATATTTGGGGAAATTTCAAGGTATAAAACACACATATCATCCATATCAATTTTAAAATTTATGGTTGGAACTTTATTTTATCGAATCTTAATACATACAGTCTTTCCAAATTAGCAAAAATATGTACATTCACAACTTGAATGCTTTAAGTTGGAAGAATGAAAGGACTACCACACTGGTATTGTCAACCACCTTATATTTGTACAGTTTACATTTTTCAAATCTACTTATACACTTTCTCCTTTAATATTATAATACTCAGAACAAATAGGACAAATAGTAATTTTTGTCCTGGTTTTATAGATGAGGAAACAGGCACTATTAGAATTCTAAAAACATGTTTGAAAGCATTTCCTATGTTTTATTTTGTAATAAACAAAAAGTTACCTGAATAAAGGCAGAAGAAGTCTGAACATGTTCTACACAAGTGCCTTCAGGTGACATATACTGATAGCCTGGGATCTAAAAATTAATCAAACTATTAATATCTTACATATAACACTACATAATTTCTTAAATCTGAGGCAAAACACAAGTTTTTGACAAAATATCAACAGTAAAAACTCAGAAAATATCTCTATTAACTTTGAAAATTCATACCTATGATAGTTTCTTATCTATTAATTGTATCATTCTTCTTAGCACCTACTGGTTGAAAATTTTAAAATCATCTGGTCTGACTTGACTCACTGGATGGCAATGCAATTGAAAAATCAAAATGTATATCAGATCTAACTTTTTTCCAAGTTTGGAGAGTACAAAATATTTCAATTTAATTTCGGATTTCAGGCCTCAAGACTTTAAAACTCCATGTTCTTTAGCCATAATACTTAGGAAAGACAATTCAACTTCTCCAGACGAAATAGAATTATTTAGCCTAGATTTATCAGCCAATTCATCTACCTATTATCTACATTGTCTACCAAATATTTTTTAAAATATGCCATCAGAAAGGTTGCTTCATCTTCTGGAGAAAAAATAAATTTGATTCTAGTGCTCAGAGGAAGAGGGTGGTCCATAAGAAGCAAGCACATGGATGGAGATTAAAGCAAGTTTTTCAAAGTTCCTATCTCCTACTCCTAATACCTGTCATGCCAATCTCTGGAAAGAAAGGTATGAAAACAGAAGGCTTCGTCTATTACTTGTCTTAGAAAACCAATCAGAATCACTCATGTACTTTTTATAGATATTCTGATGATAGACCAAGAATCATTCTGTAAAAATAATTTTTAAGTTGCATGAGAATTGCACAGGGGGGAAAAGAAATACGAGAGACCTGCTTAAAAAAAAAACCACCTAATTTCTGCAGATAGGAAAATACATTCTAAGAGACAACATAGAGCTTGCCCCATTTTGAGTTTGGGTAATATCTTACTTTAATTTGCCTGTCTAAAAAAGAATATTCGCTGATGGGTTATTAAAGGTAAAAGCAAAGTTGAATGCCAAAGAATCAATTATTTACCACACCCCCAAAATGATGGCTTGAATGACTATTGACTGTTTTCCCCTTTAAACTATTTTATACACACCTGTTTCTTAGAGATCTGCAATATTACCATTGCATAAATTTTTAAAAAATGAAAACTATAATAGAGGATATTAAAGCACAGATGACCACTAGCTTTGAATCATAAGTGAAGATTCAAAAAATTATATACTATTAGGAGATATACATACTAAGTTTCTTAACTAAATTACATTAAAATTACATATAAAAGGAAATATTTTAATGAGTTTTTTCCCAAAATATGTATCAATCAAAGCAATAAGCCTCCGCTAATAGATTAACTGCAAGTTATGGTTTATTTTTTCAGTTTGGGAAATTTAAATGTCTATTTCCCCCTTAATATATGTTGTGCTTGCCCTATTAACAAACCAAACACCTTCACAAATAGCAACAGAATAATTTTGGAAATAATAAAGGTATTGAAAATATGTGCCTGAACAGGTATGTAAAACTGATTCTGGGTTTGCAAATGGTCCATAGTCGCACAAGGTTTGTGTTGAAGTTTAGATGACGGTCGTTCTGATTTTATTCCATCTTGTAAGTAGCCTTCCTGTTCCACTTTTCTTCGCATGGTAGAATTCCAATGATTTTTGATAGAATTATCAGTCCTAAGAAGTCAAAATGTATTATATTTTAAAAAGATAAAGAGGAGTCCACAAATTTTAACACTGTATAAACTGTACAAAGCACTCAAAACAAATTTTTATAACTGGTGAATTCTAAAGATAAAAATCTAATTCCAAAACTAAAATTAAAAAAAAAAAAGCACTAAGTTTCTTGAAGTAAATGACATAATTAGTCATTAATTTATTTGAAATAAATGCCTACTATATGCCAAGCACAGTTCTAAGCACTGGAGATACATCAGTAAATAAAAACAACCAAAAAAAAAAAAGGTCTCTGCTCTCATGGAACACAGACGGTGAGAGTAAAAGAATAAAAAAAAAAGAAATAAGAAAAATATCACATAGTGCAATGTAGATAATTAAAGTAGGATATGGAAAGTGGATGACTAGAGTAATTTTGATTAGATGGTCAGGGAAGGCCTATCTGAGGTGACAGTGAAACTAAGATCTGAATGACAAGAAAGAATCGGCCATACAAGAACACAGGAAAACAGCATTCCAGATTGAGGGTACTTCAGTGAACTTGAAGATAAGACAACTGAACCTGAAGAGCAGAAAGAATAAAGAATGAAGAAAAGTGAACAAAGCCTGAAAAAACTGTGGGACACCATCAAACGTACCAATATATGCATTGTAGGAGGAGTTCCAGGAGAAGAGAGAAAGGGGCTGAGAGAATATGCAAAGAAATAATAGCTGAAAATTTCCCAAATTTAATGAAAGACATGAATATATACATCCAAGATGCTCAACAAACTCCAAAAACTAAATCCAAATAAACCTACACCACACCATGTTATATTCAAACTGTCAAATGCCAAAGATAAAGACAGAATTCTGAAAGCTGCAAGAGAAGAAGCCACATGTCAAATACAAGGAAGCCTCAAAATGATTAAGTGCCATTGGAAACCTTGGGGGCAAGAAGGCAGTGGGAAGACATAGTGAAAGTGCTGAAAACAAAACATCACCAACCAAGAATTCTATATCCGGCAAAACTGTCTTTCAAAAATAAGGGTGGGGAAGGGGCTGGCTGTAGCCCAATTGGTAGGGTGCCGGTTTACCACATAGGAGGCCCTGGGTTCGGTTCCCGGGGCCTCCTCAAGCGGGCAGACCGCCTTGAGAAGGCAAGCCGCCGTAGGCAAGGCAAGCCGCCAAGGGCAGGGCAAGCCGCCGCGGGCAGGGCAAGCCGCCGCGAGCAGGCAGGCTGCCACATGGTGAGCTGATGTGGCGGGTCACCACAGCGGGGGGGAGACAAGCAGGCACAGTAGAACGCAAAGATGAACACAGCAAGAACAACCAGAAAGGGGTGGATAAGTAATAAATAAAAAAATAAATCTTTAAAAAATAAATAAATAAATAAATAAGGGTGGGGTTAAGATATTCCCAAATAAATAAAATTTGAGGGACGTTGTCACCACTAGACCAACTCTATAAGAGATACTAATGGGAGTTGTGCAGGTTGAAAAGAAAGAACACTAGATAATCGACTGAAGCCACATGAAGAAATAAAGATCTCCAATAAAGATAATAATATGGGTAAATATAAATGCCAGTACTATTGTATTTTTTCTTTATAACTCCACTTATTAATTCCTACAGAATCTAAAAGGCAAAGGCATAAAATGCAATGATAAAGCAATAGTTTTGGTCTCATAGTGTATAAATATTTAATTTGTGACAAGAACTACTTAAAGGTGGGGGATAGAGGGTACAGGAACACAATTCATTATGCTATTGAAGTTAAGTTGGTATCAAACCAAACAAGATTGATTGAGGTGTTAAATTTAAGACCATGGAAACCACAAAGAAAATACCAGAGAATATGCAAACTCATAAAGACAGAAAGTAGAGTACAAGTTACCAGGGGCAGGAGGAAAGGGTCGTAGGGAAAGTTAATGTAAACAATCATTTAGGTTAAGGGTAAAGAGAAAGTTCTAGTAATGGCTGGTGGTAAGGGTACCACAACACTGTGAATGTGCTTAATCTCACTGAATAGTATGCTTGGGAGGGGTTAGGATAGGAAGATTTATGTCGTATATACATTTCCACAATTTAAAAAAAAAGAAAGAGAAACTAAGATGACAAATGCAATACATGATACTAGATGGGATCTAAAAATGGAGGAGAAAAGGATCAAAAGGACATTATTGGGATATAAGAAAAATGAAATATAGAATATAAGTTTTATATCAATGTTAAATTCCTTGAACTAGTTCACTGCACTTAAGATGATTACATAAGTGAATATCCTTGTTTGTAGGAAATATACTTGGAAATATGAGTTCAAGGTTTATGATGTGTGAAACCTGATCTCAAGTGTTCAGAAAATAGAAAGACAGAAGATAGAGTGATATGGCAAAGGTGACAAAATTTTTAAATTGGTGGCTCTAGGTATCTGGGAAGTTGAGAGGGTATGTTGTAATTCTTTACATGGGGTTTGTATTACTTTTGTAACTGTTCTGTAAGTTTGAAATTATTCCAAAATACAAAGTTGAAAAAAAAAAGATGTATAAGAGGGTGAAAACATCAGAAGTTCCTAACCCAGGTTCAGGAACTTGGATAAAAAAAAACTTAACACTATGCCTTAATTTCCTTATCTATAAATCAAAGACAGCAATGTTTGCCCTTCCTATTTCACAGGTTTATTAAGATCAATTAAGAGTATATTGAGGGGGAACCAGCTGTGGCTCAATTGGTAGGGCTCTGGTTTACCACATGGGAGGCCCCGGGTTCGGTTCCCGGGGCCTCCTGGTAAAGGCAAGCCGCCGCACGGTGAGCTGCCTCAGCGGGATGACGCAGCATGGCGAGACAAGCAGACACAGAAAAACGCAAAAAAGCAAATGAACACAGCGAGCACAAACAGCAAGGGGGGATATATAAATAAATAAATAATAAATCTTTTTTAAAAAAGTGTATTGAAAAGCACTTTATAAACCATGAAGTACTATACATACAGAGAGTAAAGCAATAATTAAAACCAATATGTGTCTTTTGATTGAGGTATGCACTTGACTGAATTATTGGTCTACTAAGTACTAAATATTATTAGGAAAAACATGAATGAGTGCAAAGTAAAGTATACTTAGTGTACTTAGCACATGTAACTGCTTCTGAGAGAAATTCTATTTTTTAGCCATATGAATATACAATACTTTCATGGTTTGAATCATACCACAATTAAGAATTGAATTTTTCCTGACACATCTTCACAGCAGTTTAATTTAACTAGTGTGTTTGTTATTCTCTGGTCCTATGCAAGGAATACAATATGAAAGAAATCTCTTAGATTTAAATTCCATTTCAACTGAGTTTGTACAAAGAGGATCTACCTGACTGACACTAATATGTAGACATGATTTGGGGAGTGTATTAAATGTTCATATAATCTAAAGGTCTATCATTTTATTGTACAAATTATTGCTATAAAATGTTTCATTAAAATGAAATTATATCCCTTAGCAGAGAATTTATTACAAATAGTTCCAAAGGGTTGCTTACGCAGACTAAATTTTAATTCTAAATAAAATGAAAGCTATGGAGTATTTGCAAATATATTTAACAGAAAAGTAATAAAGATCATGTTGAAGTACAGAAAAAATGTATATATGTTTATATAAGCACCTTCCAGGAAGTAATTTGGCAATTTCTGCCCAACGATTTCCCAACCGCTTATGTGCTTCATAGATTATCCTGTCCTCTTCTTCTGTCCAGGAAGATTTCTTTACTTCAGGATTCAGATGGTTATGCCATCTTTCTCTACACTGCTTGCCTATTCTTCCTTTTAAATGTTTTGCAATTAAAGACCATCTTTTTGGCCCATATTTCTGAACTAATTCAATAACCTAAAAAACAGAAAAACAAAGTTTAAAAAAACATTATCTCAACAGAACACCTTTTTAAGAAAGTCCATTAAATCCAAATTGTAACTAAATCTAATTTTTAAAAGCTCTACTAATAAACACTCCTTCATCATTTGCTGGGTTCAAAAGTTGATTCTGAATTTATCTCAAATACAATTAAAGTGATTTGCAAATTAAATTGCTTTCATACAAAATTAATTTGAAATGGTGAAAGAGTTGAGATGTGTGCATTTTTTACTCTTACAACTAAAAACAAAATAAAAAAAACAAAAAAAGAAAAATCAAGCTTTAGCTGAAAGCCAAATAAATCATTTTGGAAGCAGGGAAGCTGAAGACTCTAAAGAGAATTATTGTTGTTCCATTTCTTCCATTATCAAACTAAAAGGATACAGACAGCACTTTTTTGTTTGTTTAGGAGGTACCAGGGATTAAACCCTGGGCCTTGTACATGGGAAGCAGGCACTCAACCACTGAGCTACACCTACTCCCCAACAGCACATTTGTGTGTGTGTGTGTCAGTTTTTCTGTTTATGAGAAGTCCAAATAACTTTGTTAAGGGATGGAGTTAGGACTGTGATAACATGTCCTCAAGTTCCCAGTGATTCCAAGAGTTCCCTGCATTGCTACTTCATGCAACCCTAGCTCGCTGTCTCTTTCCTTCCATGGTGTTTTGTTTTTTAAAATATATATATATATTTTTAAAGATATTTAGATTACACCAATGTTACCCAACAGCACATTTTAAAATTTATCATTGGCCATCAATAAATCAGAACAGTACTGAGCCTTTTTTTTTTTTGCTTTGAGTGTCAGTAAAGGTGCTCTAATTCCCCAACTACATAAACAAATTTTATGCCATAAAAGGTATGATCTAAAGGGCAGTTCCTAGTGGAGGGTAGAAATTCTTTCATTCTTCTCAGACATTTATAGCACAAAGAATTGCCTTGGCTTTTAAACCTTGAGAAATATGATTCTCTGATATCTATTTTATTTGGCGACCCATTATTTGTTAAGAAGCAAAGTTAGAATTATTTCCTTACACATCAAGTTATCAGATGTAAAAGTAAAATTAAAATCCCTTTTAAAAATGTTAATTCAATCTTTTACAGGAAAATATATCCTAAATGTTGCTAAACTAAGTTCTAGACCAAGGTGACTAAACTGATAGCAAGTATTTTTCCTTCTCCAAACCAGACTCTCAGAAAGAATGAGCTACATATATTTTACTTGGTTTTCAATTAAAAAGAAAAATTCAAGACATCCAACATTCAATTCTTACGCAAGCAGCCTTCAGAGAACAAAATCAAAGTGATTTAAACATGTACTTTATGTGTCAAAACATATTAGTAAGAAAAAAACTAGTCTACCTACACAGTGAAAATAAACAATATGAACATGTTACCCTCTGATCTTCTTCTTTAGTCCAGGGACCCTTTATCAATTCTGGATTTAAAACTTTCTGCCATCGATGCTGGCACTGAAAATCAGAACGATTCTGAAAGAATTTTTATGATTTAGTTACTGAACAACTGTCTACCAGAAATCAAGTCAGCCCAAAATTTAGTCTTACAGCGTTAAGAAGTCTTCAAGAATAGAATACTATAGCAATCATTCAATAGCATCCTTTAAATATGTAAAATTTATTTTACATGATTGGGTACCAATTTTTTTTTTAATTGAAGTCATCAGCATTGTTTAGACTACAAATAAAAACAATATATATCTGAAATTTAAATATGTATCTCTATACTACACCTTACAACACAGCAAGCGGTAAAACTGTAACACAAATACTGCCTTAAAGGAAAGGATATAGAATTGGGGAATAAAAGGTAATAAACTACAAAAAGCAGATGTAAGAACCCAAACAGCACAATATGGATTCAAATTGAAGAGCAATATATAATTCTATACAATTAAAAAGCCCCTAAAGGCATTACTAGATTATTACACAGTATTACATGGATGTTTATAAATGATGACCACCCCCCAATTTATCAAGAAAATCTTAAATATTTCTATATATAAGATGTGCATTACATTTCAATTAAACATCTTATGTGTTGAAGCTCAAAAGGAAAATGAACTTGCCAGGATAAGAAAACCTTAAGTGGAAATATTTCAAAGCCCCAAAATGATTAATAAATGAAAACTTATTGTCAATTTGTGACCTAATTCCTATTATTATTACAAGGATAATAGTAATAATACCTAACATTTCATTAGTGATTCACAGTTTGTAAAGATGAGTTCATATACAGGACTACAGATAATCTAGTATATAAAGGGATAGATGGAAATACTTTGTCTTTCAATGGTTCTACCTTTGTACCTAATGGACTTCAAATTATTTTTCAAACTCAGCTCCTTCATTTATGACTTACAAACATCAATGCTGATCCAGCTTCTAACGCTATCACTTTCTTCAGAATAATCATATTGTCCCTGTATGTTCTTGTAGCACTTCTCTGTTCACCTCATTTGCTATTATATCATTGAAGATAAACTGAGAAAACTAATGTACATAACATTTCTAATAATTATTTAACTTCTGATTATTTAGCACCTACTAATTGTAAGGAACCAGAGCAAACATACTATATGTTATTTCTAATTCTCACAACAATACTATTGAACAAGTACTATTTTTACATATTATAAATAAGGTGAGGGTCAAAAAGAATAAGTGATTTTTTCTAAGACCAAACAGCTAATAGAGCTGACATTTGAACATAATTCATAATGACTCCAAAACATATGCTTTTTGCTATTTGGTCTCAATTTTCAGGTTATATTGAGAGGCATTGCGACAATATGGAAAGAATATAGGTGACCTGGTTTCTGAAACCCAAAGTAGTTAATAGTGAAATTCAAATACGAATATTTTGCCTAACTACCAATAGCGTAGAGTAAGGAACAAATAAGAGTTGAGGTGAAAATACTCTGTAAATTATAAAACGACATACAAATGAATAGTGTGTGAGTAGTTGTATGGTGAACAGTCAGCATAATTTAAAATAACCATTAACACTTTAAAATGTAAGCCTTAGGTGGCAAACATTTTTCAACAAAGCTTTTTCTGATTTGGCAGTTATTGGTTAGCGTCCAAAAAATTCAATATATTCACCTTCTCTCAGAATGTCTCAATATTTATCAGCAAATATTTTAAAGCCCAACTTTATAAAGATATTAGTTCATACACAGGAATACAGATAATCTATTTCTTAATATCATCTTTGCTTTAGAGTAGTAATCTTTTTAAAGGCCTCTGAATAAACACATTACAAGAAAATAAGACTTTCTACACCATTAGCAACTACAGGTGGACCAGAACAATAGAGATGCTATTAGAAATATATAGACACATACATTTTTGAAAAACATTAAATTTAGTCCAATGACCTAAATCAACCATGTTAGAAATATAATGTTTCACTTACTTGAAGATGACTAGCAATTAGAGTCCAATCATCAGTTCCATGTTGTTCAACCAATTTCTTTAACTTATCATCCTATTAAAACAGGTCTGAAAATTAGAAAGCTTTCTACCACCCCATTCCTATACCCCCCGAATACAGATATATCTCCATTCTGTCATATCTGGTAGCCATTTTTAGAAGACTTGAAGCCACTATAAAACAAATTCCCCCATTTACTATTCTGTCTCTGTCAATCCCAACATCAACTGCTATTCAGGTCTGTGGTTGAAGAAAATGTGCAAGTTGGTTGGTGGATCACTTTTGATGTTTGTTTTTAAATGTCTTTCATATCGATAATAGTATTAATCAATAAATATAAGTATGGGGGCCGACTGGATAGCCCAGTGGATAGGGCGTCGGCATACCACATGGGAGGCCCGGGTTCGGTTCCCGGGGACCTCTCCTAGCGGGCAGACCGCCTTGAGAATGGCAAGCCGCCATGGGCGGGTAGAGCCGCCGTGGGCAGGGCAAAAAAGCTGCCACGGACAGGCAAAAGCCGCCACAAAGCCGGCCATGATGGAAGCAGAAGCCGCCCACAAGCGGGGAAAGCCTGCGCAGTGACCCAGTCTCGGCGCGTCGCCGCAGCAGGGGGGAAGGGGAGATATGTAATAAAATAAATAAATCTTTAAAAAAATAATAATAATAAATAAATAAATATAAGTATGAAATTAGTAATCCTTGTTAGAAAATGACCTCATCTCTTGTCCATTTTACTCTGTTCCAGAGTTTCTTCAATCCTTTTTGTTGTGGTACTTCATAATCATGATCAGCATACTGAAGGTCATCATCCTCATCCTCACTGTAAAAAGCACAATTCATGAAATCAATAATTTTCTTTAAATCTGTGAATTCAATTATTGAACCTGTGTTTGCAGTAATGACTGTAGAAGCCATTCAAACTAAAAGGCATATATCCAAATATATTATTCAAAGTATAAAAAACCAAGAGTCATACCACAGGGAAGAGCTATAATTTTCACTGATAGCAGAGAGATGAGGCTGGCTATGCTACCTGGGGCCAAATAATAACCATGTTTGCCATGCTAAGGAGTTGCACCTTTATTTTAAAGCCAAAAAGAGTTATAGAACTTTAAGGGAGCAAAGACAAAATCTTACTGGTGCTTTAGAAAACTTACTGGCAGGAGTGTAAAGAGTTGGAGGAAGGAAGACCAATTACGAATCTTTAATAATACTTAGATTAAGAAATTATTGGGGGGGGCCAGCTGTAGCCCAATTGGTAGGGTGCCGGTTTACCACATGGGAGGCCCCCAGGTTCGGTTCCCGGGGCCTCCTTGAGAGGGCAGACCGCCTTGAGAAGGCAAGCTGCCACGGGCAGGGCAAGCTGCCGTGGGCAGGGCAAGCCCCAGTGAGCAGGGCAAGCCGCCGCAGGCAGAGCAAGCCCCCGGGGGCAGGGCAAGCCCCCATGGGCAGGGCAAGCCCCCGCGAGCAGGCAGGCCGCTGCGCGGTGGGCTGACTCGGTGTGTAGCCGCGGTGGGGGGAGACAAGTGGACACAGAAGAACGCAGAAGATGAACACAGCAAGAGCAAGCAGAAAGGGGGGGATATATAATAAATAAAAAATAAATCTTTAAAAAAAAAAGAAATCATTAGGGCTCGACTAATGGCAATGGTAAAATACAAACCATACTAGTTAAAAGACACAATGAAAGAAATGATTTATTAATAATTTTAACAGCAACAAAAGTTAAAATAAACAGAAATATTTTTTTAGTGTACAAGATCAAGATATAGTAAATAACAAAACATTACTCTGAGACACAGAGGCCTTGAACAAATAGAAGAACATCCAGACCACATTCTTGGATAGGAAAACAATCTTCTAGAGATGTCCATTCTCCCTAAATTCATAAATTTAAATTAAATTAATAAAAATACCATTATTCTTTAGGAGGGTATTAGGCAAGCTGATTCATATGGAAAAATAAATAAGCTATAATAGTCAAAAAAAGTTCTAAAAAATAGTAATGGGGATATTATTAGCACTACCCAATATCAAAACATACTGTAGAGCAACAATAAATAAAACAGAATGGCACTGGCATGAGAAGAAACGCACAGATCAATGGAACAGAAAAGAACATTTAGAAAAAAGCCAAAACCCATAAGGGAATTTGGTTAATTATAACACTAGCATTTTAAATCATTGGGGGTAAATATGGATTTTTCTATAAAAGGTGTTTAGACACTGGGCAACACATTCAGAAAACTAAAGTTTGGAGCCATACTTTACAACAAAAGAAATTCAGATAGAGCAAATATTTACATTTTTAATAATGAAACTATAACAGTACTATAAGAAAATAGGGACACTTTTTTTTTAATATCTATCCTGTATGGGAGAGATCTAAATGTGACAAAAATCCAGAAACTAAAAAAGAATAAATGGACTAAGGTAAGGGCAGTAGGAATGGAAAGAAGTAAGAGATCTAGGATGAGAGGCATTAAAAAGGTAGAAACAAAAGTATTTTGCAACTGATGGATACAAGGGACATGGGAGAAGGAGGAATGATTCCAAAAGAGTGATTCCAAAGTTTTTGGCTTTGCATGCATAATTGGAAATATCTGCTGAAATAATAGAAGGAGAGATAACTTTGGGAGGGAAAAGGGAAAGGGAAAAGTATAGTTTTCAACTAGCTGACGTCAAGGTACTTGGGAAATAAACAGCTGGATATGTCGAGAACAGCACTGGCCAACAGAAATATAATGTAAGCCATATATGTAACTTTAACGTTTCTAATAGCCACATTAAAAAATAAAAAGAAACAAGTGAAATTAATTTTAGTAATCCTTATTTAGCCCAATAGATTCAAAATAGTGTCATTTCAACATATATTCAATACAAAAAATTATAAATATTTTAATTTTTTTCC
This sequence comes from Chaetophractus vellerosus, assembly GCA_004027955.1. Lineage (NCBI taxonomy): Eukaryota > Metazoa > Chordata > Mammalia > Cingulata > Chlamyphoridae > Chaetophractus > Chaetophractus vellerosus. The sequence continues at coordinate 23,039 of PVKH010003311.1, forward strand.
TTATTAAAGTCTTCAAAATCAGTGTATATTTTACAGTTATAATGCATCACAATTCAGACTAGCCACATTTAAGTGCATGATAGCCACATATGGTCAGTGGCTATCATATTAGAGCAGAACTAGAAGGCAAAAGGTCTTCTGCTCAGGTAAGAGATCTAGAGTAAAGACATAGTTTGGCAATTATCGGCATACAAAGTTGAGACCATGAGAACAGATGAGATGACCCAAGGAAAATGAATAAAGTGAGAAAGGGGCCAAAGTCCAACCTGAGTTTTGATTTGGGATGAAGAAAGAAAAGGTAATTTTAGATTATGAAGCCCTAGAAAAGACAGTAGGCCTTTATAATAAGATGAATTAGAGGATTTCATAACAATAAATCTGCCAGTCCTACTGCCATATATGCTTGATTTGTTAAACTATGCTGCAAATAAAAACACGGGCTTAACTAAAGAAAATACCTGTTATTTGCAGCCATTCCCAGCTACCAGAAATACCATCTGATTAGCCAAGATTAAATTGTTAAATTAGAGATGCTTCAGGGTCCAATGACTCCCCAAATTTCTAAAAAGTTAACTAACCCCAGATAAAGCACCATGTTATAGCTTTCTATCCAATTTGTACACACTCATAGCATCTATCCTTCCTTCTTCTTAATGCTTATCACACATTGGTAGCCTTCCCAACCAAAAGCAAGCTCATGAGTACAGAGACCACATTGATCATGCTGGCCTCTCAGGACCAAGCACAGCACCTGCCACTCAAACATTTGTAAAATTAATGAATGACTTTCTTTACCCTTTCACCTGCCCCAGTGCTCTATACTCCAAAATTACCTGGCTCCCTTCCAACCCAATCAAAACTTCCATCTTCTTCAATACTCGATACATCTATTCTCAAGTGGATATGAGAAAAAAAAAACTTTTTAAAAAAACAAATGAAAATACCTCTAGGAGGAAGTCAAAGGCATTCCCATTTGTTAAAATGGACTTTCAAAATCCAGATGCACCTCTGAGTGGTGAAATTTTAAGAAGCAGAACCTGCTGAAACAGGCAAAGAAAATTCAGTAGAGAAGGGGTTATTTGAGGGCACTAGCCTAACCTTTTTTAAAAATGCCTCCAACATTATCCCTTCCTGCCATCCCAAACAGCCCCCAGTCATGCTTTTGTTTCTCCTCTTTCCTTCCCTCCCCTCACACTCGAGCATCTTCTACAACAGCATATTGGAGGCTGCTTAAAAAGTAGGTTATTTTTAAGTCAAATCAATTCTTAACTTGGGGATTTCCCTGTATAAATATTGAGTACTTATAAAAATATCTACATTACATTAAATCTGTGTGAAATCCACCTTAAAGTTTTTATTAAAATCTTTACCCACGTTTACTATAAGTTAAGGAAATGAATCAAAAAATGTTGCTTTGGTCAAAAAGACTAGGTTCCAAGGAGCAATTTCCCCCAAAACTTGCTCATTTTAACTTTAAAATTCTGCCTTGATTTTTTAACTACATACTTTGATTTGTGAGAAATTTCTATTTCTACATGAGGTTCCATTCTCTGTTTTGCATTCAACATGGTCATCAGTTTCAGACAGAGTTACATAGCCGATTCAAATACAGGGAGCTGGGTTTTTGAGTGGGTGTGAGAGAGCATTAAAATAGAAGAATTCTTAGAATGACCTCTCTGCCACTGGGACTTCCCTAGAGTCTATCTTCTTAGTTTTGGCATCAAGAATTTCCCTATACGTTTAAGTGACTGTTGAGAAGATGATGAAACTTTTAAATAAGTAAGACAGGAAACAATCCTAGAAACCCACCAATGCCACTAGCTACAAGAGAAAGACAACTGAGAATGTCTATAATTTGCTAAGAACAAAACAGAAGGGATAAAACCCCAAAAGGAACCTCACCAAAATTCTACTTTCACCATTTTCTACTTTTTACATTATTTTTTAACATTTCTATATTGTAACAATCAGCCCTGGTAATATGTAGTAATTAAATAAAATCAGCTTCAAAAATGAAGTTTAAAAAATCATCTTTAGCCTACAAGCAAAAAGGTGAAATCATTTCTTTAGTTGCAAAGCAAAAATAGAAGAGGAATTTGGTCTCTGAATTTCCAGTCCAGGACTGAATTTCCAGTCCCAGCATCATTCTTCCAGTTTTCTTTTTGAAGTCAAAGAAAATGTTTATTCTATA